>QJNY01000038.1:0-261220 GCA_004155945.1 Monosporascus sp. mg162 | reverse complement strand
ATTATTATTATTATTATTATTATTATTATTATTATTATTATTATTATTATTATTATTATTGTTGTTGTTGTTGTTGTTGTTGTTGTTGTTATTATTATTATTATTAACGCTCCACATAAGCTCGCAACTCGTTTTTTCGTATTTTACAGTAATAAATTCAAATAATTTAAAAACAACATATTGCATTAATTCAAATCAATCGGATATTTTTCAATAGACGTAACTACAACTTCTACACAAGTACGCGCATTATGTCCAGGCTTACCGCAGATGCCACACTTCCGTTCCTTAGTCTTAACCCTTTTACGACGACCCCCTCCAGCTGTTATTAGCTATATTTTTTCAGTACCCTTTCTTTTCAAGCCAGAAAAGCTTATTTTTCTTGTATAATAAGTGTTCCTCTATTTTACAAACGTTTGTTTCTAGTTCTAAGACGTTTGCTTAAAATATGGTTCGTTTTGCGTAATTAGGCATCTTTTTTCCGAAGAAAAATATTTTCGTACAAAATTAAGAAGTAACTTTTAGTTAAAAGATATACCGACTCAGCCATTTTAGTTAACGAACCACCCTGTTGGTTTCTAATCCTTTTCTGCAAATAAGGTAATTGCCGCGTTATTTCCTTAATATTTTTAGGGGTCTTTGCAGGCGGAGAACGAATAAAACCGGCGGAGGTCAGCGGGGAGACGGTCGGCGTAAGCATAACTAAAGGAACCTCCAATTCGGAAAGAACGTTATTAGGATCGAATAGAACAAAACCAACTTTCGCGAATCCAGATTTGATATTATCGGACATTATAGCAACTTAGAACGCATTGTAAAAGCCGGCGAGGAAATCTTCTTTGGCAATATGGGTATAATGGCGTCGTATGAGATTTTGGATATACCGCAAATAAGCGCGTTTCAAAATAAAAAAACAAGATATATCAAAAGGTTAAAACCGAGAAGAAAAATACGCGGGCATGTAAAGCGTAATAATATTGTTATTAGCGCAATATTTTTCGAATTCCATCCAATGGTAACTTTTATGGCCGTCGAAAATAAAAAAACGTTTAGAACTTTTCGTACGCGTCCGAATATATTTATTAAAATGCTGGATTTTTTCGAAACTTAATATATTTATTATGTCGCTATTATTACTTCATGCAATCTTTTAATCGGCTGCTGGCAGTAAGTTATCGCCGTACCAGGACTTAAGTTAATTTTTTCCCGCCATAGTAACAAATGGTAATACAGCCTAACCTTGGAAATTAACAACCTGAATAACTGTAACCTATTTTTTATTCCTTTATTACGCTTGTTTAAATTTTCCACACTTTTCGGCATTAGTAATTACCATGCCTGTTGTTATAAAAAGTTCTATCAAGAATTTAGTTTCGTCGAAGTTGTAAATAGCCTTTTTTACGATGCCGTACTTCGCGGTTATAACCCGAACAAGCTCGAACTACTTTCGAAATGTTTCTGGATTCTCGTATAAAACCCGTTAATAATCGATCTTTCGATTTAAACGCGTTTGAATTTTTTTTTGCCGTTTAACAAAGTTCGACGCCCAGTTAATTCCAATACGTTCTGCAACGTGCTGGGCAAGTAATATGTTGGTTATATCTTTAACGTACTAAAGCCGGACAGGAAACGCTCGCATATTTAGGTCGAGGATTCGGTCGACAATAGATATTTCTTCGGTCGGCGTCAATTTTCGCAAGTTGGGGATAATATCGGCTCGGGCGCGTTTACCGTAGTATCGGGCTTTTAATGTTGCTTCAGCAACTTCGTATATAAAACTAAGCTTCGCATAACTAAGTTTCGGGTCTCGTTTCTTAACCTAAACGGCTAAGTTCATTCTCGCTCCTTTTGTAAGCCGTTCCATGTTCTAGTTTGGAAGCTGCAAACCTTTAGGTAAATTATTAGGTTTATAGGTTTTTAAGCAATTAAACGTGGCCGGCGTGCTGCTTATATTTTAACCTTTATTTCTTTTTTTCGTACGTTATTTATAAGTTGCGAGTGTATTATTTATAAGTTAGAATTGCCTTATTTCGGGGCGGCTTTCCCGGAGGTTTCGCGTTTTTTATAAGTTGTTTTTGCGCGATTTTTTAGCTGCTTTCCGGTTAGTCCGTTTCTTAGTAGAGCGTTGTATCTGGGGTTTATTATTAGTAGTTGTGGGGCTATATTTCCTTTTAAACTTTTGTGGGGCCGCTGTATCTGCGAACCTTGTAAGCGGTTTTTACGTAGGTTTTGCGTATCCTTTTTATTTTATTACGAATTTTTGTTTAAAGCTTTTTTTTTACTTTTTTAATCCTGATTTAGAAAATGCTTTTTATTTTATAGTAGGGGTTTCTTTTTCGGAATTATTAGTAGGGGTTACGTATCCGCGTTATCCTATAAATGTAAAAAGTTATGGTTTGCGCGTTTCAATAGATTTACGTAAAAGCGGTTATAAATCCTTTCCGGAATGTTTAATTCGATTACGGAAAACTTGATTACCTTGGTTATCCGATATTTAGCTTAGAGCTACCTTAGCTTTTTCGACGGCCATGAGGTAGCGATGTTTTTAAAAGATAGTTATATATTATTCCTAATTTCGTATCGTTCGGCGGGGGCGCGATGTTTATTCGTAGCTTTTTTTATGTTTTTTGGGTAGCTGCTATAGCAGCTTAAAAAATTCCGTTTTCTTCCGTAATTTTTAAACGCAATTTTGCGTTTCAGTATGCGGATTTCTTTTGGGTATTGAGTTGCTTTTTATTTCGGGAACCGGGTTTGCGTAGTATTTATAAAGTAGGAAAAAAGTATTTAAATTTATCGAAGTTGTATATCGGTTATTAATTACAAGTATCGTTTCTGGAAGGAATTTGTTCTATTTTTATTGAAAGTACGTTACGAATGTTCGTAAATAGGTTAGTATTTCCTGGTTGGCTTTTTCCGTAAAACTATCGGTTTCGGGATGGTACGCCGTAAAAGGCCTTGTTTTATCTTTATTTATTCGCAAAGTTTTTCCAGAATCTTTTGACTTAATTCTTTTTTTTATTGCTCGCAATAGCTTTAAGGAAGGTGTGGAATTTTTAATACGCTTTTACGAATACCTTTGCGTAAGCTTTTGCGTTTATCGTACGTATCGCTTTTAAAACAATTAACTTAAATAGTCTGTTTGTTGTAACTATTAGAAAATTCGAGTCGTGTTCGGAAGTAGTTGGTAAATCGGTTATAAAATCGATTGATACCTTACTATACAATCGTTCGGGGACTGGCAACGGCTTTAGCAACCTTTTTTCCTTATTTCTTTATACGTTTTTATAGCTATATACGTCGCAATTCCTGTAGAATTACTTAACCGTACGATGTATACCTGGCCAGAAAAAGCTTTTCGCGAGTATCGTTATTGTAACCTTTTTACTTAGGTGTTTTATTATATAAAAGTTATTCGTATTTGGATTAAAGTTATTTTAAGCGGCTTTTAATTTGGAATCTATTAAGCGTCGCGGAATTAGAGGAATCCTTTGACATTTAGTAAGCATTTAACAACGGATATTATTAGGTTTAGTTCTGCACGGAAGCTACGTTCCTTTTCGGCGATAGCTCGAATAACGCGAGCGTAACTTTTGTCGTGTTTTAATGCTGCGTTCCAAGCCTTCTGGAGATTTTCGTGATGCTGGAATACCTGTACCTTCTGGGGAAATTCTCCTTTTTCCATATTTATTTTATTGACCGCTAACGGCCCGTTTGTGTTGCTTTCGCTTTTTGTAGGTATTGAAGGAAGCTATTTCTTTTTTAACAATTGGAATTTACGACCAGCTTTTTTGTTATCGGCGTTTCCCGAAAGCATATTTTGTTCTCTGCGCGAAAGCGTATCGGTTTTAATATTTAAGCGGTCCGTACGGAATTTTAAATAAAAGTTAAATCGTACAAGTTTTTCGAATTACCTTATTTGGCGTTTATTTAACTTTTTTGCCGTTATAAAGTACTTTAGGTTTTTATAATCGGCAATTACCTTAAATAATGCTGCTACGTTACGTAGTTTTATATTTTAAGCTTTTAAATAGTTAACTAATGTTAATAGCTTTTTATTATATATTTCGTAATTGGACTTAACAGCGATTAACCTTTTCGAATAATAGGCGATTGGGCGTAGTATTCCTTGTTTATGAGCTTATGATAAATATCTTTCGTATACGTATTTTAAGTAGTCCGTTTTTATTATTGTAGGTTTTTTAATGTTTTATTGTGCGAGAATTGGTTCCGATATAAAGACGCTTTTAAGATGTTCGAACGTTTTTTTTTTCTTTTCGCTTTTAACGGAATGGAATCTTTTTCCGGATTAGGGCGATTAAAAGGGCCGCCAGCTCCGCGTAGCAAGTTATGAACTTGCGATAGAAGTTCGTAAATCCTAGGAAATTTCTTACTTTTTTAAATGTCTTAGGAGCTTTTTATTTTTGATTGGGCGTAGCTTTTCGGGGTCTATCTGTATTTTTCGTCCCGCATTTATAATAAATCCTAAGTATTTCGTTAATTTAATAGCGAATTCGTATTTGGATATATCGAGATTAAGGCCCGTTTTTCTAAGCGGCTTAGAATTTCTTTTACCCCTTATATATAGTTTTCCTTAAACTTTAAGAAGTAAATAAGGAGATTATCTATATATACAGGACAGAGAGTATCCAGGAATTTCTTTAATATCCCGTTTACGTAATGCTGGAAGGTTGCAGGAATACCGCATAATTCGAACGGTATTATCAATTATTCGAATAATCTAAAACGTATTCGGAAAGCGGTTTTTTATTTATCTTCCTTTTAAATTTAATTTTATGGAACGCTGCTCGGACGTTTATTTTTATAAACTATTTCGCGTAAAATAGCATCCTTAAGGTTTCTGAAATTAATGGTAAAATGTAGCGATTTTTTTCCGTTATCCCGTTTAATGCCCGATAGTTGCAGTAGAAACGTAATCCTTTTCCCGGTTTTCTTACGAATAGAACCGGGGCTTCGATTAGTAAGTTGCTTACGCGGATATTCCTTTTATCAAGAAGTTCCGTCAGAGTTTTTCTTAACGTTAGCAGCTCGTTATGTAATATACTATATAAGAGTTTTTATAGTACCGGGATCTTTTGTCCCGTGTCGTTACGGCGTAGTCGTATTTTATTATTAACTCCCGGACAATAAAAAAGCAAAACGTTTTCCAGTTCCTTGTTAAAAAACTTCCGAAATGCTTTTAATTTAAATGGTAACTTTTTATTTATTAATATTTCCTTTTTAGGTGTTAATACTTTATTAATATATGCTTACGTCACTGAAAACAGTGAAGTTTTTTATTGGATCCCTTTAATCCTTTTTACCCTTCGAAATTCTGTTCCGAAGGCGGCTGCCGATATTTTCTGGACTTCGTAAACAGTTCGTACGCGGCTTTTATTTTTCCGTATCCTTTTTCGTAAACTTTTATATATCCTGCTGCGCTTACCGTTAATAGGTACTCCCGCGCAAAGGATACGACGTTATAACGTTTTATCCAAAACTTTTCCAGGATAAGGAGATAATTTAAGCTGTTAATAAGCAAAGATTCTAGCCTTATATCCGTCGACATCCGTCTTTATATATTTTATTTCCTTAATTTCGCCTTATTCACGCCAGCTTATTTTTCGAACCTTTTTTAATCCGCCTAATTTTATTAAAATACGCGGTAACTTTAAACATTTTACGAACGTTTCGCTTATAAATACAAAACATTTATATTTTAATTAATACAAACATCGATAATAAATAAAGTACCGGCCATACTTTGCTTTACGATTCTTATTTCAACTTAGGTCGCCTTTCACTTTTAAGCGCGACGATGTTTAAAAACTACTTTTTTTCCTTTTTACCTTTTAACTTTAATTTGTCTTATTCGAAAATTTCGATAAAATTGATTCCGCTTTGTAAGCTTTTTGCTAGTAATAACGGGCAGCGCTTCGTTCTGCAATTAAGGCGCTTATAACGAAGGCAAAAATCTTTCGTCTTATAAACGTTGCGCTTTTCCTAAAAGACTTAACGTACGCGTTATTTCGGCGCGGAAAAAGAGGCGGGGAGTTAATGTTACTGCCAACCCATCGTTAACACTTTTAATATATTTATATCGCCGTACGGGCCGATAGCAGCCTTATCGTTATCGCTTGGCAAAGCTTCGATAAAGTTGTTAGCCCCTTTATACCGCATTATTCCTTCGAGGGGACCGGCGATCTCCATCACCTTATTTACCTACGCGTTATAATTCTTTGGTAAGTTTACCGGCATTAGGACTGTGATAAACTTCCGGTTAAAGGCTTCCTTTAATAACGTAAGTTTCGCCCCCTTTAATTATATCGTACCTTTCCCGTCGGCCAGCGTCCTTTCGAAAACGGGATAAACCGACGAAAGTTTTACGTTATCTATTTATTTCAAGCTTTTAAAACATTCGGCAGCCTTTTCTTTTCTATACCGATCGTCATATTATTCGTATAGCACCCGAACGAAATTTATATTGTCGTAACTGCCATTCAGGCCCTTAATTATATAATACGTAATAACCGTCCGTTATATGTTAACCTCGAACCGTTCGTAAATAACGTAAAACTGTTTCTGAATTCCTTTTACGAAAATCGCGTCGATTTCCAGCTTATAATACATAAAACCGTACCAATCGAGGAACTTTTTTTTCGTCCCGTCGAATTTCTCGGGCCATAACAATGGTTTTAGTTTCGTTTCGGCCGTTTCCCCCGTTACCCGAACTACTTCTGCGGCGGGAACTAGTTAAACGTCCGATTATTGCAAAATCGCGGCCGGAAGGACGTTCGCTGTTAATACCGCGTTTCGAACTTGTAACTAGCTAATAAGTTCTTATTAATTAACTAAGCTTTACTTAAGCTACTCGGCTAACTCCAACAGCTCGTTATTTGCCCTATGTTAAGCCTTTACGTACTTGCAAAGGTAGGCCGTCTTTCTTTTGCTTTTTTTAAACTGCTGGCTTATTCGCTGTTTTATAACAGGTATAAAGCTTATTAATATATCCGTAATTGCATTAAATACGTTCTGTAATTCCGGGCTCAAGGAGGCCCCTGATTAGGCTCCAAAAAAAAAAGTTCGAAAACTCTTCCATCTAATCCCGAACGTCTTTTTTTCCGTTAAATAATAAGCTAGAAAATATGTGAAAGGCCTTACCTATGCGATCTGCAGCTGGTGGACGATTGGAATCTATTTTCTAGCTAAGGAAGAAAAAAAAGAAGAAAAGTGAAAATATAGTTATACGTACGAATTTAAGAAGCGGCGTTAACGCTACTTGGTATCGGCGTTCAGCCGGTGCCCTTAACGGGGCTCCACACAGCCCCATGACATTTTGCGATAATAACCCGAATAAGCTCGAACCACTTGCAAAATGTTTGTAGATTCTCGCATAAGACCCGTTAATAATCGATCTTCTGATTTAAAAAGGTTTGGATTTTTTGTTGCCGTCTAATAAAGTTCGACGCCCATTTAACTCCAACGCGTTCTATAACGCGTTAGGCAAGCAGTATATTGGCTATATTTTTAACGTGTTGAAGCCGGACAGGAAACGCTCGTATATCTAGGTTAAGGATTCGGTCGACAATCGATTTTTCTTCGGTCGGCGTCAGTTTTCGCCATTTGGGTACATAGTCGCTTTAGGAAGGTGTACCTGTATATCGTGTCTGCAAAGTAGAATGGGGAACTTTATATATAGAACTAAGTTTCGCATAACTAAGTTTTGGCTCTCGTTTCTTAGCTTAAACGGCTAAGTTTATTGTCGCTTTTTTTTGTAAGCCGTTCCATTTTGTTGTTGTTGAGAAATAGATAATTGAAGTTGGGTAATTGGAATGTGTCAAAAAGCATCCAGACTACTTGTCTGTAACATTATTATTATTATTAGTATTATTATTATTATTATTTATACGCCGTACCGCCCTTAGAGCATGCGGTACTCTTATTATATATGTAGATATTTCGCACGGTAAAGCCCAGGGGAGGCCCAAGGTGAAAACTCGGGCGCTGCGGTTACAGTGCGTTCCAAAAACGCTATCGATACGTTTTTTACCGTCCCGTCGTCAAAAGCTTACCTTTTTAACAAACTTGATTGTCCCGGTACGGTGCTGTACCGCGGTAGGAAAAAAAAAATCCCATCAGTTCTTTAAGTGCGCGCTACGATACCGCCTCGGGTCCCAGTAGCTGTCTTTATTATTTCCGGGGCAGGTCAATGTAAAGTCAGGTGAAAAACGGTAAGAGGCTCCTGTCTTTATATGAACCTCGAAACCGCCGCCGCGGCGGGTGCGGTGCTCTGTCGCTATCTGCTCGGGGTGGCCCCGGAGAAGGCCCTTACGTTTCCTTACCTTCAGCTGTCTCGACGAGAAGCTTGAAGCTTTACGGCACGTTCTTCGCGTTTCAGGAAGCTTTTCTACCTTTGGAGCGCTTAGCAATAATACCCAGGAACTATAAAAATACCAAAATAAAAACAGTTAAGCGAAAATAAATTACTGTTCTGCTGAACGTATTACACAAGCTCGCGGCCCAAACAAGTTCTCGGTCCCTTTTTTGGAACCTTGTAATAATAAACTTGAATAACTCAACAATAACATATCGCATTGATTAAAACCAATCGGATTTTTTTTCTTAATTTTTTATTTTTATTTTTTTAATTTTTTTTGCTAGACGAATTACAATTTTTTCACAAATACGCGCATTATATCCGGGCTTGCCGCAGACGCCATACTTCTGTTTCTTGGTCTTAACCCTTTTATGACGATCCTTTTTAACTGCTGTTAGCCGCCATTTTTTACTATCCTTTTCTTTTTGAGCCAAAATACCTTATCCCTTTTGTATAATAAATGTTCTTCTATTTGACAACGTTTGCTTAAAATCTAGTTTGTTTCGCATAATTGAACGTTTTTTCCCCGAAGAAAAGTAACTTCGTACACAAAAGTAACAAGATACTTTTTATAAAAAAATAGCGGATTTAACAATCTTTGTTAACTTATTACCTTGATAACTTCCAACTTCTTTTCCAAATAACGTCCTTACTTCGTTACTTTTTTAAGATTTTTACGCGTTTTCGAGAGCAGGGAACGAGTGGAACAGGCGGAGATTAGCAAGGAGACGGTCGGCGTAGCATAAAATAGGAACTTCCAATTCGGAAAAAACGTTATTAAGATCGAATGGAACAAACCTAGCTTTCGCGAATCTAAATTTGATGTTATCGGACGTTATGGCAACTTAAAACGCGTCGTAAAAGCCGGCGAGAAAATTTTCTTTGGTAATATAAATATGATGGCGTCGCATTAAGTTTTAGATGTATCGTAAATAAACGCGTTTAAAAAAAATACGTTAAAATGTTAAAGTCGATGCGAAAAATGCGCACACATATAAAGCGTAACAATGTCGTAGTTGGCGCAGTATCTTTCGAATTTTATCGAATAGCGGTTTTCGTAGCCGTCGAAAATAAGGAAACGTTTCGAACCTTTCGTACGCGTTCGAGTATGTTTATTAAAATGCTGGATTTATTCGAAACCTAATTTATTTGTTATTTTGCTATTATTACTTAATGCGATTTTTTAATCGGCTGTTAATAATAGCTTATTACGGTACTAGGACCTAAAGTAATTTTTTTCTGTTATAATAACAAATAGCGGCATAACGTCTCAGATAAGCTCTCCGGATAGACAAGCTCTCCGGATGGTTTTTTGGCACTCCGCAACAACAAATTCGAATTGATCAACCACAACACATCAAATCAATTAAAATTAATCGGATTCTTCTTCGCTAGACGTATCTACAACTTTTACATAAGTACGCGCATTATGCCCAGGCTTGCCGCAGATGCCATACTTCCGTTTTTTGGTCTTAACCTTTTTACGACGATTACCTCCAGCAGCTGTTGGCTGCATTTTTTTATTACCCCCTTCTTTTTGGGCCAGAAGAGCTTATCCCTTTTGTATAGTAAGTATTCCTTCTTTTTGAAAACGTTTGTTTTTAGTTTTGCGACGTTTGCTTAAGATATGGTTCGTTTCGGGCAATTAGGCAGCTTTTTCTCGAAGAAAAGCATTTTCGTGCAGTATTAGTAAATGACTCTTTGTTAAGAAATTAAACGATTTAGTTGTTTTAGTTAACGAATTACCTTGTTGGTTTTGAATCTTTTTTTGCAAGTAACGTGCTTGCCGCGTTACTTCCTTAATATTTTTAGGGGTTTTCGCGGGGGGTGAAATAGAACCGGCGGAGGTTAGCGGGGAGACGGTCGGCGTAGGCATAATTAAAGGAACTTCTAATTCGGAAAGAACGTTATTAGGATTGAATGGAACAAGACTAGCTTTCGCGAATCCAGATTTGATGTTATCGGACGTTATGGCAGCTTGGAACGCGTCGTAAAAGCCGGCGAGGAAATCTTCTTTGGCAATGTGGGTATAATAGCGTCGTATTAGGTTTTCGATATACCGCGAATAAGCGCGTTTTTAAACAGAAAAGCAAAATACATCAAAAAGTTAAAGCCGATGCGAAGAATACGCGGGCATACAAAGGGTAATAATATTGTTATTAGCGTAATATTCTTCGAATTCTATCGAATAATGGCTTTTATGGCCGTCGAGAATGAGAAAACGTTTCGAACCTTTCGTACGCGTCCGAATATGCTTATCAAAATGCTGGATCCATTCGAAACCCAATTTATTTGTTATTCAGCCATTATTACTTAATGCAATTTTCCAATCCGCTGCTGGCAATGGGTTATTGCGGTACCAGGACCCAAGATGATTTTTCCCCGTTCTGATAACAAATAACGGCATAATCCAACCTTGGAAATTAACAGCCTAAATAACTATAACCCATTCTTTATTCCCTTATTGCGCTTATTTAAATTTTCCACGTTTTTCGGCATTGGTAATTACTATGTCCGTTGCTTTAAAAAATCCCATTAAAAATCCAGTTTCGTCGAAGTTGTAAATATCCTCCTTTGCGATGCCCTACTTTACGATTATAGCCCGAATAAGTTCGAACCACTTACGAAACGTTTCTGGATTTTCGGACAGGATCCGTTAATAATCGATCTTCCGATTTAAACGCGTCTGAAATTTTTATTGCCGTTTAACAAAGTTCGACGCTCACTTAATTCCAACGCGTCCTACAACGCGTTAGGCCAGCAATATATTAGCTATATCTTTAACATGTTAAAGCCGGACAGGAAATGCTTACGTATTTATATCGAGGATGCGGTCGATAATGGATTTTTCTTCGGTCGGCGTCAATTTTCGCGTTCTGGGTATATAATTGCTAATAAAAGGTATACCGGTATATCGTTTATGCAAACTAAATTGAGGAACTTCATAGATAAAACTAAGTGTCGCATAACTAAGTTTCGGGTCTAGTTTCTTAGCCTGAACGGCTAAGTTTATTCTTGAGTTTTTTGTAAGCCGCTCCATATTGTTGGTGTTGAGAAATAAACAATTGAAGTTGTATAGCTAAGATGTGCCAAAAATCATCCGGAGAGCTTGTCCATCCGGAGAGCTTATCCGATACGTTAGCTTAACTTTGGAAATTAACAACTTGGATAATTGCAACTTATTTTTTATTCCCTTATTATGCTTATTGAAGTTTTTTTCGTTTTTCGATATTGGTAATTACCATACCGGTTATTATAAGAAGCTTTATCAAAATCCAATTTCGTCTTAGTTGTAGATATTCTTTTTTTATGATGCCGTATTTTGCAATGATAGCCCGAACAAGCTCGAACTATTGGCGGAGTGTTTTGGACTTTCGGATAGGCTCTGTTAATAATCAATCTTTCGATTTAAACGCGTCTGAAATTTTTTTTGCCGTCTAACAAAGTTCGACGCCCAGTTAACTTCAACGCATGTCGTAACGCGTTAAGCAAGCAGTAAATTTGCCATATGTTTAACGTATTAAAGCCAAACAGGAAATGTTCGCGGCTTAAAGTTAAAAACTCTTGCGAAAATAGATTTGTTCGGTCGGCGTCAATTTTCGCAAATAGGGGATAATATCGGTTCGGGCGCGTCTGCTATGAGATCGGGCTTTCAAGATCGTTTCGGCAATTTCGTATATAAAATTAAACTTTTTGAAACTAAGTTTTGGAGTTTGTTTCTTAGCTTAAACGGCTAGGCTTATTCCAGATTCTTTTATAAGACGTTCCATGATGGTGGGATTGTGTAATAGATTAACAAAGATGAATTATTGGAATGCTGAGAAATTTGGGCCGCGAGCTTGTTTGGGCCGCGAGCTTGTGTAGTAGGCTATAGTAAAAACGATAATAAGAAAATAATTAGTTTATATTTAGGACAAAAATAAAGAAATAGCAAATATAAAACGAAGAATTATATCCAAGAAAACTCAATCGACATGGGAAGCTTTACGTTGTTAATTGTAAATGATCCCAGTAAAGAGTATATAAGCATTACAAAAAGTATATTATGCGGTGAATTATACGTATATAACGATAAGGATTCAATTTTTATAATCTAATTAAAAAGAAGTGAAGGAACTAGAAATGGTACCGATATTTTCGAAAATTAACGACGCACAAAGAAATCGCCGAGCAGGCAGCAGCACGAAGCTAGCCAGAAGAAATGTATTGCTATATAGCTAATCCCTAGTATTACTACAAATGGTACGATAATTAAACACAAAACCAATTCAACTATAGAATCGTAAAACAGTACTACCAGAAAATAATTAGGAACTTATAACTCCAGCTGACCTTTACGAAATATCCAGTAAAACGATTAGCTATCGAGAAGAAGATTTGATCTTTTTCTAATAAGAGCTAGAAGGTGCCAGAACTAAAATGTACAACTACAGCAGCCTTACGCGAGTAGGTCGCTTATTTAAAGATTACGCTGCGACAATACGGAAGGTATTTACAGTAATTATAAAAGTTAAACCAATAGTTTACAAAACGAATTACCAAATTCGAGGATAGCTTAAAAGATTAAAGCTACCTGTAACGAAGCTTTAAGGTGGCGAAAAACATAATGGTAGATGGCAATACCTCAAAAAGGCTTTGTACGTGATAAAAGCGGCAGGAAAGAAACCAATTATAGTATAAGTACGGATTAAGAAAAAATAGTATACCGTAAGAGTTAATAACGGGGCTATTGAAGAGAATTATATAGCCTTAGAAATAGTAAACAAATTATAGTGATTATAGCGAAACGAAAACCATTCTTATAAAGTCGAAAATGCTGAAAGTTAAACAGTTAGCTCCGATAATAGATAGGTTAAACGCGAAATTAATTGCTTTAAAACTTTTATCAAAGCACGAAAATAAACGATTAATTTCGACATGATTTTAAAAAAGGATTACGACATAATTTTCGGATTACTATAGCTAAAATAATATAACCCAGTTATCGATTTAAGGATTAAATAGACAAACTTTGTTTTACTATTGAGCGGTATGCAAATATAAACAATGCAAGATTTTAACATTCGATTAGTAAGGTTAACAAATACAGATATATAAATATAATAGAAGCTTTACTACCTAACAAAACATGAAATATCAAGGGAAAAAGATATAACAGAACAATGTAATGTATTATCGATTACTTTAAAGTCGAATTTAAGTAAATAAATAAGGATTTAAAACAACCGCCCGAAGAACTACAAAAATAAACAGTAAAAGTACTACTATAATACTACAAATACGAAAAGTTATTTTATAAGGAACTCAATACCAACCTACTAGAATGTAATAAATTGAATTATAAAATGCTTTTAAAAAGGCGGCGAAAGTATGGCCTTTTCCGCGATTTATAACCTGAATTAGGTAAAGCTTCCTCCGCTTCGCATTTACTTTTAAAATAGGTTGCAGAAAGAATAGATACGATGTTTTAAGTTACAAGCCGGCTATTCCATATTTTTCGTAGCTGAAAAAAGGAAAAGCTTCGATTCGTAATAGATTATCGACAGCTTAACGATATCACGATCAGAGATTTAACGCCGTAATTCTTAGTTATCAATTAATAGAAAATCCCCTATGTAGAACAAAATAATTTATAGTTATCGACCTTCTAAATAGCAATATTATAATTCGGATTAAAGGGTACGAATAGAAAATCGCCTTTAGAACAAAATGCGGCTTGTATACATATTCGGCTATCCTTATAGAATCAACAAATGTACCGGCAACTTTCTAACAAAAGATAAACCACATATATCAAAAAAACACTTCAATATTTTTCATCATATATAATCTCGACGACATCGTTATTTACTCGAAAACACAAAACGTGTCCGAAAGGTATATTTATTAAATATTACAAGCGTTATAAAACGTTAAACGCAGAGTTAACATTGAAAAAAGCTAAATTTATAGGCGAAAAGTAAAGATTTCAGAATATATTATTATACTGGATCAAAGTTATACCAATTCTCTAAAGCTTACGCTACGTAAAGATTAAATAGCTGACAAGGTTAAAAAGATATAATTGTTCCTTAAATTCGCTAATTATTACTGACGATTTATACGCAATGTCAGCCGAATAATAACGCCGTTAAAATAACTTACTCACAAAGACAAATAATTAAATAGACATCGAAAAAGGAAGCAGTTTTTTAACAAATTAAAAATGCTTTTACTCATTAGCTAATACTAATTATATATAATCTAAAGCAGCCAATTAAGCTAAAAACCGACGCTCCGGATTATACTTTAAGAGCTGGAGTTAAATATCGAATGAAAGAAAACTATACTGTATTGCGTTTTATTTATACAAATTATATAAAGTTGAACTTAATTGTCTTATTTACGACAAGAACTTTTTAATTATTAATAACGCCGTCAAAATACGTGGGTATTACGTTAAGGGCAATATGTATTAAATTAAGATATATACAGATCATAAAAATATTACTTATTTTTTATAACAAAAAAATTATCAGAAAACAGTTACGATATATAGAATACGTTTTTGAATTCGATTACGGCAATATTCATCGTAAAGGATTAGAAAATAGCCAAGCAAATGTACTTAGCAAACGATCTACCCTAAAAACTTCCAAGATTAATATATAGCAGATAATTTTCGATATAACAATAAAAACATGCTTACGGTAAGAATTATTAAGAAGCAGAAAAAGGAAGGAACTTTTTATGGAACAACTTTACTATTTTGCAAATTACATCAAATCTAATAAAAAACTCTTGAAATCTCGGACTCGGTGTGCCCTAGACGCGTCGTCGCATCGTACGCGTAGCGATAGCGCAACCGAATTTTAAGAAATGCCCGATAGTAATGGATAAAGAAACTGTTAGGCTGTTCTAAAGCCGCTATTACCTTAACGCGTACGAGCATAGCCGTAGCGAACCTGATGTTTTCTTGCGCCGAGGAAGTGTTATGATTAGAGGGCTTGGCTCGGTTGACAGACGGTCAGAGGTTGTGGGACATATCTCCGATATGGGCCCCGAGATTACGTAATCGGCTTATTCGACTTACGGGGATTTAAAATAGCTTATTTAAAAAGCAAGGTAAACAGGTGCAAGTTTAGACGAAGATATTAAAAGTGGTAGAATAGATATATATTCGTTGTTTTATATAGTCCAGATAATAGTAGCTTGTAATATAACTTGGTTATTTGGTTTTAGTTTTGTTATTTCCAGACGTAATTATTACTTAGTATTTAGAATTTTACGGTATTACTGTTAATATAAACCCTACGATTTAAAGTTTAATAATAGGTTAAGCTTATAACCGTTATACGCTGCAAATTTTTGTTTAATAATACCGTTCAACTTTAAGTAATATTTAATGTTGTTAAGATATCGACCAGTATCGAAATTACCGCTGCTTAATAGATATAAAAACGTATCCAGTAGTTTAAGCCCATTGTTTAGCAGTTCGCTACGCAGGCCGTCGTTTTAGCTAACCTAATGCTAGCAGTTACTCCGAGACTTAAAGTTAAGAAATCCGAGCTTTACAATAGCAAAGGAAGCGTTTAAGCCTTCCTAATTCAGGCTAAGATATATTTGCGATTTTAGATAATTAAAAATAAGGGCGATAAAATCCTTGATGTAGTAACGGTTTTTAAAGGGAGCGTCTTGAAATAGTTTGAGCTTATAATGCGAGATTACTTAGAGAACGCGAAAGATAACTAGGAAACGGCTATTAAAAAATTTATGGGGGTTGTATTAATTTCGATACTCTAGACGTAAAACGAAAAGTTGAATAACACCTTTTATAGAGTAAATAAAAAGGATTGGCTTTTAAATATGCATATGAGTTTAAGAACTTTATAGCCAAGGTAGCATAGGTGAATAATAAAGACGATATCTTAATCGACGTTTTTTATGAAGAATTAAAGGACGATATTAAAAACGAAATTATCAAAATTAAACGATTTAATACATTCGATAAGTATACTGCCGAATTTGTAAAGATCGACAACCGATAGTTTGAACGACCACAAGAATGATAAAGATAATTTACTTTACGGTCCAAGTTTTAAAAAGCTAACCAAGGTCGGAAACGTAATACGCTTTTTACCTTTTACGGAATTTAACCACGACTTATAGAATTGGGTATTATCTAATTAAAAGGTAAAAAGTTTATTATTTGTTATAATTACCGAAAGCACGACAAAATTGCACGAAAATATAAAACCCCGAAAAAGTACGTATACTAGGCTTGAATCCTGAAGAATTAGTGCAAAAGAAGATTAGTAATAAAAGAAATATTTAATATAACCCGCCCTGAAACCAATGATAACTCTTTTCCCAAGATACGATAGAAAATTAAAAAAATAAAAACGCTGTCCTAGATAAAAGCAAAAAAAAATCTAGACCTACTAGACCTACAGTTATTCAATAGATATAGAAGTAGGAGGAATAAAAGGAATTATATAAAGATAAGTTACTTTTTTACGTACAGTAAACGCGGTAGCAGAAAAATAACTAATTAATATTCGATATATGGCTAAATTTGTCAGATATAGAGGACATCAAATGTGTTGTATTAATTGGCTAGTTATATACATTTTAACAACGCATACTAATCTTTGAGGTAATCTAGCCACGGAATATGTAATCCCGATCAAAGGGAATTTTATTGTATATAGGTGCTAGCGCATCCCCTGCTAGCTGACACACCCCCTCAGCACCTCGACGCAGTTACAGCGTTAACCGTTACACTTTATCGACTCCTAAAGCCGCAGCGTTTTATTATACCTCTCCTCCCGCAATTGAATCTACCTGATCAGCCAATTCCTCCTTTGAAATTATTCGCAGGTTGTTCCTCCGCGGATCGAGGGCTTCCGTAATATCCACTAATTTTAACTGCTCTTTAAAGTGCTTAAAGGGTTCGCGTATCAGGGCCTTAGTTAATCTATCAGCCAATATATCGCTTATAAGTATATAATCTACTTTAATTATATTCCTTTTTACGGCTTTTCGTAATTAATGATTATGTATATCCATATACCGCAGTTTCGTTTGTAATAAGGCGACGTTGGAGGTAATAAACCGTATCATTTGTTAATTATCGTACCAAATATTTAACGGTTCTACATCTAGAGTAACTTCTAATTGTTTAATCAGTCGAAAATTAAATAAGGCTTTTTTTGTGGCCTGCGAAAGAGATAATAACTTTGCTTTTATTATAAAAGTAGTTATTATATCTTACTTGTTCGCCCGCTGTTTTATTACTTTTCTAAATAGCCTTATATCGAAAGCTTGGGGACTTTTTCGATCGATCGTATATCTGCGAAGGAAACGTCGCTTTAAATATTTAACGAATTCTTATCCCCGAATTGAAACGTTAATGTTTTGGTCCCGATTAGGTATAATATGATTCGATCGGCAGCTTTGTAATGCGTATCGCTAGGGTTTAGGTTAAATCGGGTAGATCGAGATATTGCAAAGGTTATATCAGGTCGCGTATTAATTGCTACGTATAAAATAGAACCGATTTTCTTTTAGTATTTGTTAACAAACCCTAAATAGGCCACATCAGGATTTAGCAATACCTCGACGTTCGTTATTGGCATATTTAAGCGGTTATTTAAATTTTCTTTTAGGATTAAGTTAGCTAACTTGTTTATAAAGTTAAATTGGGAAAACTAGATTTTTCTTTCAGCTTTTTTTTTAATTACTTCGAGCCCTAAAAATTACTATAAGTCCTCGCTCCTTCTAAAGGTATATCTTTCTCTTATGTGCTAAATTGTCTAATCGACGAGGTGTTGACATTTCTTACGATACGCCGTAACGATATCGTTTATAAAGAAAAATAAATAAATACCTCTTAACGAATAAAACAATGAAGTTTATTAAAAACAGGACTATGTTCCAAATTTTTAAACGTCCCAGTAAATTCCTTTTGCTAAAGCAATAATAATTCCCTTAATATATATAGTACCTTCCTAATTAGGAAAGTTTCACCAGAATACGGGTATCTTAAACGTGTTTTTATATATATTTCATAAGATAATTAAGCGTTTACAATGGCGTTAACAGCGTTATACTGCTTTAGCTCTAAGTCGAATTTAGCCGCAATAATGATTGAAGTTTTAAATAGCCTTCCAATTAAAGTGATGCGTATATAATACAATAAACGTTTTTCAGCTATTAATTAGCCCGTACGACAAAACGTACCTTGCATTTTTGCAACCAGTTATACTTATCGAACTTGTAAATATATACCCATATATACCTTAAAACCTGTTTTCCTTTAGCAAAAAACTAATCAACAACCTCCTAGGATTACATCTCCTTATAGCTTTACAAAAAAGCCTTTTCGGCCTTACAAAATAACTCCTTTAACTGGTATGTACTTAGCTTTTAATGGCTTCGCGGCAGTAGCGGTAAGTGTTATAGCCAAAGGCCTTGGCTCGATTAACGGACGGTCGGAGGTTGTGGAATATGTTTCCGATGTGGGTCATAAGTTACGTAACTGGCTTAAAGGTTTTAAAGCGCTTGGCACTTTAAGCCCTTTAAGCCAGTAAGGGCCGGCTTAAAGGGCTTAACGGGCTTAAAAGTTTAAGCCGCTTAAACACTTTAAACCAGAATTAATATATATACATTTATTATTTTTTATAATTTAAGCTAAATAATACCAGCTTGCAATAATAATTAATTACCCAAATTTATATTTGCTATTATTAAACGTAATTATCGTTTTATTACTTAAACTTTTACGATATTACTATTAACATAAACCGTACGATTAAGTTTAATAATTAGTTAAACTTATAGCCGTTATACGTTATAAACTTTTTTTTAGTAATACCGTTAAACTTTAAGCAATATTTAATATTATTAAAATGTCGATTAACGCCGAAGCTACCGTTTCTACCCTTCCTTAACAGCTGCAAAAACGCGTCCAGCAACTTAAGGCCCATATCCAGCAGCTTATTACCTAGGTTACCATCGCCTTAGTCGATTCGGTATTAGCAACCGTTACCCCAAAACTTAAGGTTAAAAAACCCGAACTCTACGATGGCATAGGAAACGTTTAAGGCTTCCTAACCTAGGCCAAAGTATATTTACGATTAAAAAGGATCGAAGATAACGCCGACAAAATCCTTATTATAGCAAGATTCTTAAAAAGGAACGTTTTAAATTAGTTTAAGCTTACGTTACGCGATTACTTGGAAAATATAAAAATTAACTAGGAAACGGTTACCAAAAAGATTTTCGAAAGTTACGTTAACTTCGAACAAAAGCATAAGGATAATTTCGATAACCCGGACGTAAAACGAAAGGTTATATAAAACCTTTTACAGCTTAAACAAAAAGGACCAACTTTTAAATATGCCGTCGAATTTAAAAATTTTATATCTAAGGCAGGATGGGTCGACAACGAAAACGATATCCTGATCGACGTTTTTTACAAAAGATTAAAGGACGATATAAAGGACGAAATTATCTCAATCGAATAACCTAACGCATTCGATAAATATATTGCGAAAACTGTGAAAATCGACAATCGACAGTTTAAACGACGACAAAAACAACGTAAACAATTTACCCTACGGTCCAAATTCCAAAAAGCTAACTAAGGACGAAAACGCCTTACGCCTTTTACCTCCTATAAAACTTAACCAAGATCTATGGAATTAAGGGCCATCCAGTCGAAAAATAAAAAGTCCGTTACTTGCTATAATTGCAATAAGCTCGGACATATTACGCGAAAATGCAAAAGCCCGAAAAAGGTATATTAAGCTCCAGTTTCTGAAAATCAATATAAGAAAAAGCCTGGCGACAGAAAAATGATCAATATAATCCGCGCTAAAAATAACGATAACTCTTTATTAAAGATGCAACAGGGAATAAGAAAAGCGAAAAAGCTAGCTTAAGTAAAAGCAAAAAAAGCTAAAAAAACCAAAACTACTGGACTTACTGTTACCCAGTAGCTATAAAAGTACGAAGAATAAAAAAAGCTGAACGACGACAAGCCACTTACCAGTATATAGCAGAAACGGCAACAAAAAAATAAACAGTTAATACTTAATATATGGTTAAAGAAATACTAAGGATAAAACGAAAACTTATAGCCAGAAAAACCCGATCGGTACGGAAAGCTTTACGCGGTCAGCTGTCGACGACCGCAGTATAAGGTATACGAGAACGAAAAAGAATATATTGCACGACGAATTATACGTATATAACGATAAGGTTTCGATTTTAAAAATCGAATTAAAAGTCATCCTAAGGATTAAAGATAATATCGATATATACGAAAAGCCGCAATAATAGAAGAGATCGACGAGCTGGCAGTTACTAAAAGCTGGCCAGAAGGAAGATATTACCCTGCATATAAACCCTAATGCTATTACGAATAATACGATTACCAAACGTAAGAAAAATTAATCCAAAGAATAATAAAAAGGGATTGCCAAAAAATAATTACCGATCTACGAATCCAGTTAGCTTTTACGGAAAACCTAAAAAAACGATCGGTTATATAGGAGGAAATTCGCTCCTTTTCGAGCTGAAGAACCCCAAAGCCAAAATATATTACCAGAAAAACGTTCCAGAACCAAGTGGAATATTTAATAGTAACGTTACGCCGACAAAAGCAACAGTTAAAATAAATCCAAGACGAAAATAAAAAACTTGGAGAAAAAATTTAACAATTCGAAAATAACCTAAAAAAACTAAGTTACTTATAATAAGGCCCTAAACTGGCAGAAAAAACGAAGGTAAATAATAATACCTTAAGAAAGTTTTAAATACGATACGAACAGTACGAAAAAAACCTATAACGGTATAAGTACGCATTAAAAATAAGCGATATACCGCATTTGTAAATTGCAGCTTAATAAAAACTAATTATATCGCCTTAAAAGTAATTAATAAATTATAACTATTATAAAAAGATAAGGAATACCTTTACGAGGTCGAAAACGCCGAAGGTTAAATATTTAACTACGACGATGGATAACTCCGATATAAAATTAATTACCTTAAAACCTTTATCGAAAAAAAAAGATAAATTATTAATTTTAACGTTATCGCTATCGAAAACTTCGACTTAATCTTAGGTTTACTATAGTTGGAATAATATAATCCAGCCATTAACTGGAAAATTTGCGAAATGAATTACGATTTATTTTCCAATAATAAGCCAAATAACGAAAAATCTTAATATTCGATCGATAAGGTAAACGAATACAGGTATAAGGAAACGGCAGAAACCTTATTACCAAAAGCAATACGGCATATCTAAAAAAAAAAGACATAACCGAAAAATACGACGCATTATTGCTAACCTTAAAGCAAAATTTAAGCAAATAAATAACGATTTAAATCGATTACCCGAAAAACTACCAAAATAAATGGTTAAAGTATTTTTATAATACCATAAGTACGACAAGTTATTTGGTAAGGAATTTGATATTAAATTATTAAAGCATAACGAATAAGATTACGAAATAATCCTTAAAGATAATAAAAGTACCGCTTTTTATCGGATATATAAATTAAATTATGCAGAACTATATATATTCCGCAATTACTTTGAAATAAGCTTTAAAAAAGATAAATTCGACGTTCCAAATTACCAGCCGGATATTTTATGTTTTTCGTACCGAAAAAAAAGGGGAAAGTTTCTATTAATAATGGATTATCGACAACTTAACGATATTACTATTAAGGACAAAACGCCGTTACCATTAATTACTGAAATAAAAAATTGCCTATACAGAACATAATGGTTTACAACTATCGATCTTCGAAATAGCTATAATATAATTCGGATTAAGGAAGAATACGAATAAAAAATAGCCTTTAGGACGAAATACGGCTTATACGAATACTTAGTTACCTTTATAGGACTAATTAAAGTATTAGCAACCTTTTAACGAATAATAAATTATATGCTAAAAAAATACCTGGATATTTTTGTTATCTGCTACCTCCACGACATTCTTATCTATTTAAAAACGGAAGAAAAGTACGAAGAAAATATTTATTAGGTTTTATAGGCGTTACAGGACGTTAAGCTTTTGGTTAATACCGAAAAAAGCCACTTTTATTAGCAAAAAACCGAATTCCTAAGATATATTATTACGTTAGGATAAATTCGTATAAACTTTAAAAAGTTATTTATAATTAAGGATTAAGCATAGCTTATTAACGTTAAGAAAATATAAATATTTCTTAAATTCGCTAATTATTACCGACGATTTATACGCAATTTTAGCAAAATGGCTATGCTATTAACGGAACTTACTAAAAAAGATAAATTATTTAAATAAATTCCAAAAAAAGAAATAACTTTCCAGCAAATCAAAAACGCCTTTATCAATAAATTAATATTAATTATATACGACCTAAAGCAACCAGTTAAATTAGAAAACAATATTTCGGATTACGTTTTAAAAGTTATAATTAAATATCGTAACAATTAAGGAAAACTTTACCCGATTGCGTTTTATTTTTATAAGTTACATAAAGCCGAATTAAATTACCCTATTTACGATAAGGAATTTTTAGTTATCGTTAACGCTTTTAAGGAATTTAGGTATTACTTTAAAGGTAATATGTACTAAATTAAAATATATACGGATTACAAGAATATTACCCCTTTCTTTACGACGTAAAAACTTGTCGGAAAACAGTTACGTTATATAAAAAGCTTTTTTAAATTCGACTACGTTATTATTTATCGAAAAGGATTAAAAAATAGCAAAGTAAACGTATTTAGCAAACGACCTAACCTGGAAAAACCTAAGGTTAAGGTATAGTAGATAATTTTCGATATTACGCCCGAAAAATACTTAAAATAACGACGAATTGTTACAATACGAACGATACCAGCTGAAATATATTAACGCACCTAACAATATAATGCTAATCAACCAGCAAAGTACCAAATAAACAAAATATAAATGTCCGAGGATTTATAAAAGGATCTGATACGGAATATATACGAATACCCGATATATAAATATCCAGGGATTTACAAAACCTTAGAACGTTTATAACGGACATATTACTTTCCTAAAACAAAAATTACAGTACAAAGGGTTATATAGCAATGCGATATCTGTACTAAAGCAAAGGTACGACGATATAAACCCTACGGAGAATTGCAACCCTTACTAGTTGCCGAGCGACCATGCGATTCGATTATATTTAACTTTATTATTAAGCTTTTTTTGTTAAAAGATCCAATTACAAAAGTACATTACGATAGCATCTTTTTAATCGTTAATCGATTTAGGATTTTTTATTATTTTTTACCTTATAATAAGGATACCAATATAAAATATTTGGCATACATTTTCCTTAAATATATTTTAAGCAGTTACGGATTTTTAACGGAAATTATTTCGGATAAAAGTGCTACCTTTATTTCGAAATTTTGGCAAGGTTTAATGGTTCAACTTCAACTAAATCACAAATTATTTAACGCATTTAAACAATAAATAAACGGATAAACAAAAAGAACTAACTAAACGTTAAAAACGTATTTACGCTGCTATATCAATTACGAATAAAATAACTGGGTCGAGAAATTACCAGTAGTATAATTAACTTAAAACATTAGCTATTACGAAAGCATTAAAACGACTCCAGCAACTGCCAATTTTAGTTTTATACTTAAAGTTTACCGAGATTTACATAAAGATAAACTAATTAACGTAAAGGCCATTTTTACTTTAAAACAATTAAAATAACTGTAACGTCCCATATATATAACCGCCTTACATATATAAGCGCCTTACTTTTTAGCACCTCGCAACAATTAATCCAAATAACTTAACTACAACACATCAAATTGATTCCAATTAATCGTATTATTTTGCCTCGATTATATTTACAGCTTCTGGACAAATGCACGCATTATATTAAAATTTGTTACGGACGTTATATTGTTATTCCTTCCTGTTAACCCGCCTATAACCGCCCAACTTCAGCAGTTATCAGCGGCAGTTCCTTGTTACAACCTTTCTGCTGGCTAAAAGACCTTGTTTATCCTATATAGCAAATATTCCTTTTTCTGGAAAACGTTTGTTTTAATCGTGTAATTGCGTAGGTTTCGAGTTATTGTCAATTCAAGTCCGATACGCCCTGCCATACGCTCTGCGAAATGTCCCGCGAGACGTTCCGTACGGACCCCCTAACATGTCTAACGCGCTTCCAACGCATCGTATAACACGTTCTCCGACGTATATCTTTAACGTATTAAAGCCGGATAAGAAATGCTCGCGTATTTGGATTAAGGATTCGGTCGAAAATAGTTATTTAGTCGGTCGGCTTTAGGTCGTACGAAATAGGGGTAATATTAGCTTAGACGCGTTGGGGGCTGGTCGGTCGCAGGCGGGTTAGCAGGAAGAAATGGCAACATGGTATCCGTAACAAGCTTTGATATGATGTGCACGTTTGGAAAGAAGTTGTAGATATAGTTAGCAAAGAAGTATTCGATTGATTAGGATTGATTTGATGTGTTGTGGTTGAGTAATTTGAGTTTGTTGTTGCGAGGTGCCAAAAAGCGAGGCGCTTATATGTGTGAAGCGCTTATATGTGTGGGACGTTATACAAAAATGAAATTAAAGCTTAATTTCGTTCGCGATTAAATGAACAAATATTATAACCAAACAAGGTTAAAAGGACCAACCTTTTCGGAAAGGAAAATAGTTTACTTAGCCACCAAAAACATCTAAACCAAAAAGCTAAACAAAAAACTCGATTTTAAATATATCGGCCCATACAAAATCGCTAAGAAAATTTCAAAAAACAACTATAAATTGAAGCTACCGCCGAAAGTCAAGCTTTATCCAGTCTTTCATATTTCCCTATTGGAATTAACAGCCGATAAGATTAAAGTTAATACAAAACAGAATTAAGATAAGGAAATTATAAAAGATGCACCAATTTACAAAGCAGAAAAAATATTGGATATACGTAAAGAAAAGGGACTTACCTAATACCTAGTTAAGTGGAAAAATTACCCAGATTCCGAAAACACCTGGGAACCCGCGAAGAACCTTACGAATACCTAGCGCCTTTTAAAAAATTTTTACTAGCAACGCCGGAAACGCCAGAATTAAGAATATTCCAGTCTAAGTTACCAAAAGGAGGCCAGTCGGCAGGCAGGGAAATTTACGTAAACGCAACCTCGGTTTCCAGCTACTGTTGCTCTCGTTCCAAACGTTTAAACTCCTTTATCGCCTTCGCACCTTAAATACCCCGACGTAGCATTTTAACCCCGTAGCGACGTAAGACTTTGCGCAGTTTTTAAAGGCGATCGATTTTATTGGCAGCAGAACGAAAGGCTTTTTGCGCTTGCTTTTCTTCCCGCCCTATTCGCTCCTTTTTATCTAAAAGCCGTTAATGTTCAAAAACGGAAGGGCTAAATAAATCGCAAAAACTACCATATTTAACGCAATAAAAGCATTTCCCAGAATTAAGCTGCGCCTTACAAACTTTTGATTTGGATTTATAACGGGAATAAGAAATATTAGAAAACATATCAAAACTAAGAAAACCAATTTGTTTTTACAGGATTAAAGCGTTATTACGCTTACGAAATCTTTATTTTTCGATACGACCTAATATAACGGTTAGATAACAGAAAATAATATAAAAAAAGGGGAAGTTACTTACTAAACAAATGCGATAAACAAATTAATCTTTAAGGGAAAAGATTCTGGAAAAAGGAAGATCGTGTTATAGCTAAAGGCCTTAGCTCGATTAACGGACGGTCGAAGGTTGTAGGATATATTTTCGATATGGGTCATAAGTTACATAACTGGCTTAAAGGTCTTAAAGCGCTTGGCACTTTAAGCCCGTTAAGCTAGTAAGGGCCGGTTTAAAAGGCTTAACGGGCTTAAGGGTTTAACCCGTTTAAGCACCTTAAGCCAGGATTAATATATATACATTTATTATTTCCTATAGTTTAAGCTAAATAGTACCAGCTTGCAATAATAATTGGTTACCCAGATTTACATCTGCTATTATTAAACGTAACTATCGCTTCATTGCTTAAATTCCTACGATACCACTGCTAATATAAACCGTACGACTAGGTTTAATAGTTGGTTAAGCCCATAGCCGTCACAGTAAGTCGCGCCTATATACCCGGTCTTATAACATAAGGATTTTGGATATTTTCGTATCGAAGTGTTTTCAATTAAAGTAACGCGTATTTCGAATAATTAACTTCCTTAAATTTCCGCGGTTTACCGGCCGATTATCGACCGTATTAATAAAATAAATTAATAGTTTTGTGCTAAACGCAATTTTCTATACTTTATAATTATATTGATAAGCATCCTTTCCACGCAGAATATACGGGAAACTTACCTTTACAACCCGTAACGTACCTTCGTTTTTTACTGTTACTTTGGGTGAAACAAAATAACAGATACTTAAGGTTATTTTCCAAATTCCGCTAACGCTTTAATCGTAATAGTTATTAAAGCAAACGCTGGTAAAGGTAATAGTTTAAAGAAGGGAAATGATTCGAATATAACGGTCGTATAAAGGTAATTAATTTTATGCGAACAGGCTTATTTTTTCCCGTTTCATACGTTTCGTACGCTTATGTTACTTTGAAACTACCCCTTTTCTTTAACCGGTAGCTAAATTATTCCGTTTAGGTTTTTGTTTTCTTTTTCTATTTATATATTTGGATAACCTGGGCCTTAAAGAGGTAATTTTGCCTATCGCAGTAGCTTTTATAGCTTTTCTTTTATGACGTACAAAAGGTCCTTTTTTAAGTCTTCGATATTACCTCAAAAGATAGCCTTTTCGTTAAACAGTACGGTTGGAATGGCGATAACCTTGTTAATTAATAGGTTCCAGATTTCGTAGATATTCGTAAATCGGTAACCGACGAAAGACCTAATCCATGCTGTAGGATTTAGCTTTTGAAATTTCTGCTTTTTCTTTATAGCGGTAGCTGTTATAACATAGGCCATGTAGCTATATATTCGCAAGTAAGCTTGCTAAGATTTCCGATCAAGCATTGTAACGCCGTTTTTATATGTTAGGTAAATGTAATAAAGTTCGTATAAGTTTTGCGAAAAAGCGCGTATTTGAGAGTACGGCTATACAAATATACTACCGCTTTAAAGATATACACGATCAGAAACGAGGATAATATAACGCTACTTCGTATCGCAGTTGCTTTCTCCTTAATTATACCGTTTAAACGTTTTGCACCCCCGTTTTAGGCCTGGGTATACGGTGCTAAAGGCTTAAATCTGATATTAAAAGGAGGCGGCTAAAGTATATCTCGAAGCTGGTAATTTTTTAAGATTTCGTTGTTATATTCGAACATTTATAGGAAAACCTTGTCCTAGTTCTTTAAAACCTTTAGGAAGTATTGGAACGCTGTAATTAATGTATCCTACTTTCGATTTTTAAGGTAAATAAGCTAGATAAAGCCGAAGTACTTATCGGTAGTAAACATAATATATTTGTATCCGTTAAAGTTTTCTTCGAAATCTGTAAAGTCGATGGCGATTCGTTATCCTGATCGAGAGGTTCCTTTTTGCGTCTCGCGGCGTATTTGCTTTTTGGCTTTCGCTTTGCTATATGGTTGGTATTCGACTATTATAGGATTTTTTAGGCGGACTTCTCTTATATAGGACTGCAACTGGGCGATTACTTCGGGCCCTGGATGTTCTAGTTTTAGGTGCTATATCGTGTCATTACCGATTTGCGGCGGTTTCGCTGTATATAAGTTAAAGTTTCGTCTATAAAATACAAGGGCTGCATAGGTAGCCGTTATGTTAATGTTTTCGATAACGAACTAATCAGACTTGTTAATTAGCGTAGAAATTACTTGATTATATTAATTTCAAATAAAATGTTTGTTTCCCGGTTATTTTATTAATACTTTTTCTTTCGGAGCTGCCGGAGAGATATTAAGTTGTATGCGAAGTTTTCGCAATGGGTTACGTTATATGAACGCAACGTTTTAGGGCTTTTAAAGCTTTAAAGCAGTATATCTACTTTTTCGTTTTCTTTAACCAGGACGAAATAATTCCTTACGTATATACCGTCGTCTTAATCGTTATCCTATAATTTAGGAACTTATTAATTAAGTTAAAGCTATATATCGTAAGCTTTAAGTCGAAAATAGCCGAATTTCTTAGGCGGTAAACCGTAACGGTTATCGTATTACGTTAATTAAAAATTAAAAAGTACGATATAATTCGTTTTACTTTCTTTAAATGTTAATCTATTTTTTAAGTAGTTAATTTCTCTATAGCTTTCGATAAACGATTAATTTTTTCCTTTAGGGACTAATCGGAAGCAATTCGGTCCCGGACCAATATTAAAGCTTTCTTATTTGACTTGAACTTTGCTAAAGCTTTGTTAGAGTACGCGTAATAGCATTAAGGTAACGTATTGTAACGAACCTGTCACATAACTACCTGGAAGCGTGATCAGTATCCGAAAAGGGTTCTTGATTTGCAGGTAACAATAGGGCGAAAAATAATTCAGTAGTTTGTTCGTTAAAGAGATTTGCGGACTCTTCCTTTAATCGAAGAACGTTGCCTTTGATTGAAGACTTAGATTGATAGCTAAGGAGCGAAACTAAGTGGGTGCTATTTACAGGAGAAACCCATCCATTATATATCCTTTGGTTTTTTATAGGTATGCCGTGGATTTGCTGGATCTGTGTAATCTGGTCCAGATCCATCAGATCTTCCAGATCACATCGAAATGCCAAGATACCCATACCCGAAGTTTAACCGTAGGGTGTCCTTGCCCAGACAGGGAAAGCAGGTTTTGATTCGTAACATTATTTCCCTTTTTCCAAGATCTTTGTCCTAAAGATAAAACGGTAGGAAATCTTCCGGAGTTTAACTTTTTAAACTTTTTCAGTTAACCTTTTAACATGTTAAATCGTACGCAGAAACAGAAAAGAAACCTTCGTCTGGGCCAGCGAAACTCCAAGGATAACCGTACCAATTCAATTGAAAGCTTTGGTACGAAAGGTTTTCCATGTTCCAACTGCGTTCGTTTCGAAGAAACCGGCTGTTTTTTTGCAGTCGAATTTTCAAGTTGCAGCTGCTGTATTCGTCGCCAGCGTTCTTTTTATAACGTTTTAATCATGAATTCGTTAAAAAAGGTAAATAAAGTGCGATTTCGCTTGGAAAAAGAACAGCGAAAATTTGAAGATAAATTTTTGGTTTACCAGGAAGCGACGGAAAGAAAAACGAAAGAATTCATTGGGAGATTAAAGCGCTTACGTTTTTAACAAGACCTTTTTAAGAAAAAAGCTTTAAAAATGTTAAAAAAAAGTTTAAAATTAAATTAATTAGAAGAAAAAGAAAAAGCGGAAAAAGAATAACGTCGCATAGAAGTAGAATAAGTTCGGCTTGCTTCCGAGATTAATGCCATAACGGAGGTATTGCTTTTTTTTGATTAGAACGCCAAAGGGCTGGATTTGGATGTTAGGCCGTTATCTTTTACGACCTTAGCCGCGTTAAAGTCGGTCGGTTAGGATTTTAGC
Organism: Monosporascus sp. mg162; assembly: GCA_004155945.1. Classification (NCBI taxonomy): domain Eukaryota; kingdom Fungi; phylum Ascomycota; class Sordariomycetes; order Xylariales; genus Monosporascus; species Monosporascus sp. mg162. The sequence goes on along the minus strand of QJNY01000038.1, from coordinate 231,299 downwards.
AGTAAAACGTTTTAACCAGGTTTTTCGCATTCGTTAGGTGCTTAAAGGGTTTCCAAGTGTTTTTTTCGTATAAGTAATTTTTCTATTTGATTAAATATTGGACCGTATTTTTAATTACCTTGGAGTCCAGTATTCGTTTAATTTCGTATTTTTCGTCGTCCTTTTCGACTTTTAGATTAGTTTTTAACGGGGCGTTTTTGGGTATTGGTTCAAGTAAAGAAATATGGAAAATAAGGTATATTTTTATTGTTTTGGATAATGATAATCGGTAGTTAGTTTTGGAAATAACTTTATCGATTTTAAACGGATTAAGCTTTTTGAAATTAAGCTTATTATTAGGTTTTTTTGTTTTAATTTGGGAAATATTCGAAATTACGTTTTGTTTTTAACGGAATAAGTAAACTTTATTTCCTTTCGATAAAATTAATTTTTTAATTCTTTTTTTATTATAATATTAGGTTATCTTTTGTTAAAGGAATCGTAATTTATTTTGTAAGCGGATTTATATTGTTTGGATTTTAGTTATTACCGTTTTTGTTCGAAAAGCTTTTGCGGTTAATTTTAGAACTTCGTTTAATAATTATTTTGGCCGTTAAGTTTTTGCTTAATAACTATATACCGCTATATAAGGTAAAATACTTATATCCTCGTTAATAAAGTTATTATATATTACTTAAACTAATAAAAAAAGTTTAACCTAATTATCCTGTTAGTAATTAATATAACTTTTTAAATATTACTTTAACGTTTAATTTAAACGTTTTATTTATCCATTTGTTTATAAATAATATGTTATAAAAAATTTAAGCTTAACGTTTATTTACTAAAAAAAGTTAATACCAAATTTTAATATAAAAAGCTTATTTTTCTTTAAAATAATTTTTTTTTAATATTTTATGCTTATCGAAATAATATCGGATAAAGGCGTAAGCCAATTATTTTACCGTTACGTTTTTTTTTAAAAGTAAAAAGTATTTATATTTAGTAAATCTATTAACGATTACCCATATTCCATCGTATTAAACTTTAATAACGGGATCTTTTAATAAGGGTAAACCGGTAATAAAATTTTAAGCAATAATATTTTAAGCTTTTTTTAAAATGATTATAAGTTATAAAAGTTTATAAGGTTTATGTCGGGCTGCTTTTGCCTTATTACAAATATTGCAATCTTTAATTACCTACTTAATAATTTGTCGAAATTCTAAAAAGTCGTATTTTTCCTGCAATCGTTTGGTAATTTTGAAAATACCTTAATATTCGTATAATAAATTTTCGTAAAATTTTTTAACGAATTGCTTTTATTAATTTTAAAAAATGTAAATTTTACTATAGTATAACAATTAGTTTTCAGGTTATCCATTTAATTATTACACTTTTTTTTACTTTTCTTTATCATAAAAATTTCGGAATTTTGTTAAAAGTTTTAAAATAAATTGCTTCAATATTTTACATAACCGTAAAGTACCGTCCTTAATTTGTTGTAATACTTACATTCGACGTTTCGGAACTTTAAAATCCTAATCTTTTTTACGATTTAATATATTTATTTAAATATTTTTTTTCCCTTTAATATAATAAATTTGGAAATTATATTTCGATAAGAAAATTATTTAAGTTTCGTAACGTTTATTTAACTTTTAAATCGTTATAAACCGGATAAAGTTTTTGTAATTTAAATAAAATCGAAAAACTTTTTGGTTCCGTTAAAAAAAGGTTTTTATTTTTTAAAAGTATTAATAATCGCTAACAGCTTTTTGTCGTAGATCTTATATCGGAATTTTACGTTTCGAAAGGTCTTAAAATAATAGGTTATTAAGTATTACTTTTTATTATTTTTTTGTTACTTTAGAACTACGCTTAAGGTATAATTTAAAACGTTTATTTTTAAACGTTTCTTTTATCGGCGTTAAGTAATCTTATTATTAGTACTTTAATAATTTTATTTTTAAATAGTTAAAAAACTTTTTTAATTTTTTTTGAAAATTCGAATTCTTTTTTAATATATTTTTTAGTAATAAGTTTCGTTAAAGGTTTAACAATATTTCCATATTTTTTAATTAAATTACGTACGTAACCTATAAATCCTAAAATTTACCGGATATCGGTAACGGTGGTTTTATTAAGGATAAGCCAGTTTTTAATTACTTTCAATTTGGAATTTTGGATTTAAATTTAACCGGAAGTAAAGGTAAATCTTAAATAATTTAACTTCTACGTATGTTATACATTTTTGGCGGTGTTAATTCGGATATTCGCTTTATTTAAAACTTTAAAAACTTAAAAAATATGCTTTTTATGTTTTTCTAAGGTTTCGGAACAAATAAGGATGTCGTCGAAGTAAATAAAGATATATTTGTTTAAAAATTTCCTAAATATGGTTATAATTAAGCGTTAAAAATTAGCAAAAACGTTAATAAGTTTTAAAGATATTATTCGATATTCGTAATACCCGTATATCGTTCGAAAAGTAATTTTCCATTTTTCTTTTTTTGTTATTTTAATACGGTAATATCCGTTTCGAAGGTTTAAAGCGGTAAATTATTTAGCTTTATTTACGTTTTCCCTTAAGGTATTTATTAAGCTTAAAGGATAACCGTTTTTAATGGTAATATTATTCAGCTATCGATAATCGATTACGCGTCGATAAACCGGATTTTTATCTTAATCGATTTTTTGCTTGCCGTTCTTAATTTTAAGTACTATAAGTACAAAATATCCTATAAGGAATTCGGATGGCTAAATGTAACTTTTTTTTAGGTTTAATTGGATGCTTTTTTATAAAGCTTTTGCTTTTTCTGGATTTATGTGGTAAATTTTATAAAGCTTAAGGTAATATTTTTCCTTAATAAGTATGCGATAATCTTATTATTTATATAAAAGTAATTCGTAATTTTTTTTATCTTTAAAAACTCGTTCAAATCGTTAATACTTTAAGGGTATGGTACTGGCAAAATTTGATACCTTGGCTTTTCGGATAATATAACAAACTTTTTTAAACCCTTTTTTAACAGGAATTAATTCGTAATTTTAAAAAAGCTGGCAAATTTTCCAGTTAATTAATGGATTGCTGGAATTAAGTTATAGCATTTCTAGGATAACATTATAACCTGAAATATCGGCGATATTTAACGTAAAATACTTTCCGTACCCTTGGATCTATATTAAAAGTTTTTCAGTTTCTTTAAGGATTCGTCCGTTATCGTATTAGGAAAAACTTCCATTAATTATCCGTAATTTGTGAAACTTTAGTTTGTACTTCCAAAAAATGTGATATTTTTCGGTTACGGTTGGCGAAATAAAGTTACCTTCTGCTCCAAAGTTAATTATAGCTTTAAAAGTTTGGCTTTAGTACTAAATAGGAATTTCGATTTAGCTTCGTAATTCTTTTTTTGCCTTATATAAGGTTTTGGTTTACAAAGTTCCTCGATACCTTAATTTCGAAGGCCTTTGCCGTTTTTTAACTTCGTGGTTCTATTCGCTAAAAAGCGTTTCCATTCGTAGGCTTTTTTAATTACGTGTTTGGTATATTTATCGTCTATGCAAGTATATTACTTTCGTTAGCCAATTTGGCATTTTACTTTAATGATTTTTACTTTTAACGTTTGGAAAGGTTTTCGATTCGAGGTTGAGATTTCTGCAAGGCTTGCTTCTATATCCAGAAGTTCATGCATTAAGCATAGCATAGGGGTATAATATAAGCAACCCTAAGCAACAGCTTTTCGTCTTTAATCCGATTCGGGGTGCAAATAATAAGATCGAGAATATTCGGGCTATCGGGGAATTTCGATGCATCTGCAGTTATTATCAGGCTTTGTAAGGGTTTTTTCTTTTTAACCGGGCTAATAATCGTTATTTTCCTTTGTTCGAAAGTAAATTAAATAATCGTTATCGTTGCAGGCCGAAAAATGAAAAAGTCCGTACTTATTAACAAAGTTCTGTACAAAGGTTTCGGTTTTAAGGTATACTGCCCGTTTTAAGGATTTGCTGGATTTAGGGGTTTTCTGCCCGTAGTTGTTAAATTCTGGGCGCATCTAGCCATATTCGTAATATATTTCGCATTTCTATACATCCAAATAACATTCGCATCCTAGCTTTATAGCTACCTTGGAAGCTGGTTATTCGGGATAATACTTGCAGGCTTTAGCTATTTAATTTTAGCAAATCGGGCAACGTTCGTACTTTAAGTCGCCGCTTGGTTTATAGTAAATCGTCGCAATGGTATATTCCTGTTAAAAAAAGGTAAAACTAATTTCCTTCTTTTCTTTGCTCCCATTATCTATTTCTTATTCGGCCGTTCGGGCCTTTTTTTTAAAAATCCCTCTCTTCCTGGAGTTTTTTTTAGCTAAAGAACGACATTCGTTCTTGTAATAGCTTTTTTTGTTACAGTTAAAGCATTTAACATTCGATTTGTCCTTTTTAAGCTTCCTAAAAATGGTATTCGCTTTCTTTTAAGTTCTGTCCTTATTTTTGCTTCTTTAGAACTTCCTGCTGAAATTTCGATCGTCCTTTTTTTTATCGGATTTCTTTTTCTCCAAGTACTTTTTAAAGGTACGTCGATCGGTAATAATAGCTTTGTTAATATAATTCTGGAAAGGGCCAGTCTTAGGCATTTTATACATTTTATTCTTAACTTCTAATTTTAAGCCGTTATAAAAAGCATAAAATAATACGCTTTTTAAGAAATTAAATATTAATGTAAAGCGATTAAATTTAATCGTATATTTAGCTATTAACTTGGTTTGCTGGATAAAGTATAACTATTCGACCGCATACTATTTTTTATCGGAATTTTTAAACAAAGTTCGCATTTTTTCTTTAAAATGTTTATAATTACCGAAAATATAATTAATTAAGTCGGAAAATTAATTAGGGTAATTTATAAAATAATCGTTTATAATAAGTTCGGACTATAAAAAAATTTTTCCGGCAAGCAGTTAAAAAATAGCTATTACCTTTTAATAATTTTCCGTTAAAGAATTTTCATAAAACTTAAAGTAAAGTCTGGCCTAAACTAAGAATCCTTTTATATCTGTGGTACCGTCGTAAGGTTTTGGAAGGGTTAGCTTATAACCTTTAACCTTTGGCATTCCATAATAAGTAAGGGGTAAAACAATATTTTCGCGGGATTAATTCGCGCTAAATAAAGGTAATATCGAAAACCTTTGTTGTCGAGCGAATTTGGCTTTTTCCCTTTTTACCGCCTAAAGTTTAGTTATCAAGGTACGTAGCTTGTCGTTAATCGTAAGTTCTTTTTCCTTGCCTTTCGGGCTGTCGGACTTTTCCTTTTCTTTTGGTTCGTTTTCTTAAACCTTAATGGTTTCCTTAGGAGCCGGGAAAAATTGTTGCAGAAAAGAAAAAGGTTTTCCTTAAGACCGAGTAATAAAGGGGGCCATGTTGTCGATTAAAGAATTAAAAAAAGGACTTTTTTAATAAAAGGTAAGATGTTTTAATCCAGATATTAATCCTTTACTGGTTAGTGATGGCGATCGGATATATCGTTTGTTTTCTGAACGCCGTTTTATGATATCGTTTTTACTGGGTTCAGGAAGGCTTGTGCCCAACTAGGCCTTGAACTATTTGTCGGCTATTAATTAAAAAGTTATCAAAATGTAACGAACCTGTTATATAACTACCTGGAAGCGTAATTAGTATCCGAAAAGGGTTTTTAATTTGCAGGTAATAATAGAGCGACGAATAATTCAGTAATTTATTCGTTAAAGAAATTTACGGATTCTTTCTTCAATCGAAAAACGTTACCTTTAATTAAAGACTTAGATTGATAACTAAGGAACGAAATTAAATAGGTACTATTTACAGAAGAAACCCATCCATTATATATCCTTTGGTTTTTTATGGGTGTGCCGTGGATCTGCTGGATTTGTGTGATCTGGTCCAGATCTATCAGATCCTCCAGATCACATCGAAATGCCAAGATACCCATACCCGAAGTTTAACCGTAGGGTGTCCTTGCCCAGACAGGAAGAGCAGGTCCTGATTCGTAATACGTATGTCCAGGTTTTAAGTACGCTTTGTACCCAATCTCTTATATTTCTGACTTTTAACGTTTTCGTTTATTGTTATTATTATTTCGGCCCGTTTAAAAACCTTTATAATTCCTTCGTTTCGGCCTTTTGCTAAAGGTTTTACTACGTAGCTAATGTTACGAACCAGAGGTTCTCCAAGTTGAGAGTGTTCCTTTGGAGCTAGCGCGGAAAAGCTACGGAAAAACTCCGGACCTGGCCAAGACCAAGGTGATCTAGTGTGATCTAGTTGATCTAGGACGAATGGGGTAGATTACAGTAGATCACATAGATTAAAGGCACATTTATTAAAAGATAAGAGGATATATAACGAACGGTTTTCTTATGTAAATAGCACCTACTTAGTTTTCGCTTCTTAGCTATGAATTTAAGTCTTTAATTAAAAGCAACGTTTTTTAATTAAAGGAAAGGTACGCAAAGCTTTTTATCGCACAGATTATTAAATCGTTTTTCGCCTTATTGTTACCTGCAAATCAAAAATTCATTCCGGATACTGTTTATACTAGCAGGTGGTTGTATGACAGGTTAGTTATATTTTGATAGCTTTTTAATTAATAGCCAACGAATAGTTTAAGACCCAGTTGGATATAAGCTTTCCAAAACCTAGTAAGGACGATATCATAGAACGGCGTTTAAAGAATAAACGATATATCCGATCGTTATTTCTAGCTAGTAAGGGATCGATAATTTAATTAAAACATTTTACTTTTTATGAAGGAAATTGTTTTTTTAATCAGTAATATAAACCCGCTTATTACTCGGTTTTAAGGAAAACTTTCTTTTTTTTAGCAATAACTCTCTCCTGTTTTTAAGGAAACCATTAAGGTCCAGGAAAACGAACCGGAAGAGGAAGAAAAGGAATCCGACAGCCCGAAAAGCAAGGAAAAAGAACTTACGATTAACGACAAACTACGCATCTTGATGGCCGAATTCCAGGAAGTAAAAAGGGAAAATGCTAAACTCGCTCCACTGCAAAAATCTTCGATATTACCTTTAGTTAGCGCGAATTAATTCCGCAAAAATATTATTCCACCTTTTGCTTATTATAAAATGCCTAAAGTTAAAGGTTAAAAACCAACCCCTCCAGAACCTTACGACAGTACTACAAATGTAGAAGGATTCTTAATTCAAGCTAAACTTTACCTTCAGTTTTATAAAACTTTTTAAAGCAAATCTATTAAAAGGTATTAGCTATTTTCTAACCGCTAACAGGAAGAATTATTTTATGGTTTTAATTAATTATAAAAAATTACTTCGAAAATTACTCCGACGAACTTTCCGACTTTATTAATTATATTTTCAGTGATTACAAGTATTTAAAGGAACAAATGCAAGTTTTGTTCGGAAATTTAAATAAACAGTAAGATGCCGTTAAAAAGTTGTAGCTTTGTTAGCAAACAAAATTAACACTTAAATATACTACGGAATTTAATCGCCTTACATCAACCTTTTACCTGCCGGAAAGTGCCTTATTTTACCTCTATTACGATAGCTTAAAGTTATAAGTTAAGGACGAAATATATAAGCTACCTAAAATAAAACCTTTCTAGAATTATATTAATAAGGCTATTACCGCCGACAGACATATCTTTCATAAGTACCTGGAAAAGAAAAAATCTAATAGAAAAAGGGACGACCGAAGCTTTAACAGCAAGTTCCAGGAAACCAAAAAAAAAAAAGGATAAAACCTAAAAAAAAAAAAATACAGTTTCAAAGGAACTTACAAAGGACAAGTAGAATACTAAATACTTTAACTATAATAAAAAAGGCTATTATGAGAACGAATATCGTTTTCCAGTTAAAAGGAACTTTAAGAAAAAAATAACCCTTTAAAAAAAAGCCCGAACGGGATAACAAGACACAAATAATAAAAGCAAGGAAAAAAAAAGAAGTTAGTTCTATTTCCTTCTAACAGGAATATACCATCGCGGCGACATACTATAAACCAAGCGGCAACCCAAAGTACGAACGTTACCCGATTTGCCAAAATCAAACAGCTAAAGCCTGTAAGTATCATTCCGGATAACCAGCTTCCAGGATAGCTCTAGGGCTAAAATGCGAATTTTATTTGGATATACAAAAAGGCGAGATATATAACGAATATGGCCAAATACACCCCGAATTTAACAACTACGGGTAAAAAACCCTTAAATTTAGCGAACTCCAAGAACGGGCGGTATACTTCAAAACCGAGGCTCCTGAATAAGACCTTGTTAGTAGGTACGGTTCCTCCCATTCTTTTAGCCTATACCGATAACGATTGTTCGATCCATTTACGAGCTAAGGAAGATAACGATTATTGGCCCGGTGGTAACGAAAAAACCCTTATCGAACCTGATAACGATTGCAAATGCATCGAAATCCCTCGATGGGCCGAATACTCCCGATCTTGTTATTTGTACCCCGAATCGGATCAAAACCGAAAAGCTATTACTTAAGGTTGCTTATATTATACCCTTATGCTATGCTTAACGCATAAATTTCTAGATATCGAAATAAGCCTTGCAAAAATTTAATTTCGAATTAAATACCTTTTTACATGTTAGAAGTAAAAACCATCAAGATAAAATGCTAGATTGGCCAACGAAAGTGGTATACTTGCATGGACAACAAGTATACCAAATACGTAATCAAAAAAGCCCGAAAATAAAGGCGCCTTCTGGCGAACAAAATCACCAAGTTAAAAAACGGCAAAAGCTTTCGAAACTAAGACATTAAGGAGTTACGCAAGCTAAGACCTTATGTAAGGTAAAAAAGGGATTTCGAAGTTAGATTAAATTCTTTTTTAGTACCAAAACCAAACTTTTAAAACTATAATAATTTTAGGGTAGAAATCAACTTTATTTCGCTAGCCGTAGTTAAAAAATATCACATTCCTTAAAGGTATAAGTTGAAGTTTTACAAATTACGTATAATTAATGGAAATTTATCCAAGTACGATAGCGGACGAATCCTTAAAGAAACCGAAAAACTTTTAGTATAAATCTAACGATACCAAAGGCATTTTACGTTGGATATCGCCGACATTTCAAGTTATAATATTATCTTGGGAATGCCGTAGCTTAATTCCAGTAATCCGATGGTTAACTGGAAAACTTGCCAGCTTTCCTAAAACTACGAATTAATTCCTTTTGAAAAAGGGGTCAAAAAAATCTGTTACATCTTCCGAAAAGCTAAGGTATTAGATTCTGCCAGTACAATACCCCCAGAATATTAACGTATTGAACGACGTTTTAAAGACAAAGAAAATTACGAACTACCCCCATACGGATAATGGGACCATCGCAGAGCTATCAAAAAAGGACATTACTCTAAGCTTTAGAAAATTTACCACATAAATCCAAAAAAGGTAAAAGCTTAATAAAAAAACCTACATTTAAACTTAAAAAGAAGTTATATTTAGCTATCCGAATTCCTTATAAAACTCCCTGTACTTATAGTACTTAGAATTAAAGACTGCAAGCAGAAATTCGACTAAGATAGAAATCCGGTTTATCGACGCGTGGTCGATTACTAGCAGTTAAAGGACATCATTATCTAAAACAGCTATCCCTTAACCTTAATAAATACCTTAAGGGAAAATGTAAGCAAAATTAAATAGTTTACAGCCTCAAACCTTCGAAACGGTTATTACCGTATCAAAATGGCTTAAGGAAAAAAATGGAAAATTATTTTTCGAATAATATACGGGCATTACAAATACCCAATAATGCCTTTAGGATTTACTAACGCCCCCGTTAATTTCTAACGCCTGATTATAACCATATTAAGGAAAATTTAAACAAATATGTTTTTGTCTACCTCGAAGACATACTTATTTATTCCGAAATGCTAGAAAATTATAAGGAGCATATTTTCGAAATTTTTGAAGCTTTAAACGAAGTAAACATTCGAATTAACCTAGCCAATAATATATGGTATACGTAAAAGCTAAATTATTTTGGATTTACCTTTAGCTCCGGTTAAATTCAAATCCAAGACTTCATATTAAAAGCAATTAAGAACTGGCCTATCCTTAATAAGGCAACAGTTATAAATATCCGAAAAATCTTAAGATTTACGGGTTACGTACGTAACTTAATTAAGGGATACGGAAATATTGTTAAACCATTAACGAAATTTACTATTAAGGAATATATCGGGAAGGAATTTTAATTTTTAAAGGATGTTAAAAAAGCTTTTTAATTATTCAAAAACGAGATCATTCAGGCGTCAATAATTAGATTACCCAACGCCGACAAAAGGAAACGCCTAAAAACAAACGTCTTAAACTATGCCCTAAGCGCAGTTCTGGAATAACAAAAAAAGAAATGGGAAATAATACCTATTAACTTATTACTTTAAGGCCCGGCGAAACGTAAAACTTAAATACAAGATCTACGAAAAAAAGCTGCTGGGAATTATCAACGCTTTCCAAAAATCAGAACCTTTTCTTAACACAACTAAGAAGCTTTTCGATATTTACTTAAATCATAAAAATATTACCCGGTTTATGACGACTTAAGAATTAAACAAACGTTACGAAACTTAGATAATTTTTTGTCAAAATTTAATTTTCGAATCCATTATATTAAAGGGAAAGAAAATATTCAAGCGGATATTTTAAGTCGTAAAGGAAATTACGATTTTCAGGTTCTAAAACGTCGAATGCAAATGTTACAGCAGATTAAAAACGGTACCTTGCGGTTATGTGAAATATTAAAGCAACTTATTCCAAAACTTTTAACGAAGTTCCGAAATTTTTATAATAAGGAACAGCAAAAAAAGGTATAACAATTAAATAAATAACTTGAAAACCAGCTGTTGTACTGAACCAAAATTTATATCCCTCGAAAATAACAAGAACAATTGGTTAAAAAGTTCCACGAAGATTTATTATACGGATATCAAGGCATTTTCAAAACTATTAAACGGTTATAGGAAAAGAACAACTTTTTAGAACTTCGTCGAACTGTCAAACAGGTAGTTAAGGATTACAATATCTGTAATAAAGCAAAAGCAGCCCGACATAAGCCCTATAAAATTTACAGCCTACAGATATTCCAGAAAAGGATTAGAATATTATTGCTTGGGATTTTATTACCGGTTTACCCCTATCAAAAAATTCCGTTACTTTATTTTAATACGATAGAATATGGGTAATCGTTAACAGGCTTACTAAGTGTAGGTACTTCCTATGTTTCAAAAAAAAAAAAAACCGCAACAACAGAACAATTAGGTTGTAGTTTTATTCGATACTACCTCGACAAGCATAGGATACCAGAAAGAATCATTTCAGATAAAGATAAACTTTTCATATCAAAGTTTAGTACCAGCTTTTTAGGTAAATAAGCGCTAAGCTTAAATTTTTTATAGCATATTACTTATAGACAGAGAGATAAATAAAACGTCTAAATTAAATATTGAAGCAGTATTTAAAAAATTATATTAATTAATAGCAGAATAACTGGGTTAAACTTTTTTATCGGCCCAAGTGGCCTACAATACTTTTATTAACGAAGATATAAGTATTCTTTCCTATATAGCGGTATATAGTCATAAAGCAAAGACTTAACGACCAGAGCAGCTATTTGATAAAGCTCTAAAATTAACCGCAAAATCTCCCCGCACAGAAACAGTAGCAACTAAATGCAAACAGTATACGTTTGCTTATAGAATAAATTACGATTCCTCCAATAAAGGATAACTTAGTACATTAATAATAAAAGATCTCCCTAGAGGACGTAACCGTGTAGACAAAATTGGATAAAATGATAGATTGCTACCTCAATTCCTAGGCTTCACTAAACCCATCCCTCTCGCAGGCGTCTCACTCCAAGGCGACTTCAGACTGCCTTGTCCCGCAGCTCCTATCCACGTCGATTCTCGGCGAAATTCCGGACGGTCTTCGCAATCCGGAGCAGCCGAGCAAACCATCGCTCGTAGTGCTCCGTACACCGTTCCAAAATCTGAACGTCGAAGTTGTTAAGCGGGTTACTGTCTCAGTTCCCCTTCCAGTTTCGCCAATAGTTCCGTTATAATCGTCATATTCTTCGGCATATAATCTTGCAAAGATCGATTACCGGCACTTTCTCGAATCAAATCGTATCCGAAAATCAAAAGCCGGAGTCGATCTTCTTGGGAAAGGTTTTTTAGGTCGACAGTAGTGTCGACAGTTTTAGCTCGTCCGAGAATTTGGTAGGAATTGTGTACCATTAATAAAATGATTTCTGTGGAAATTCTGCGGTTCCGGATTACCGGTATCGCATATTCGGATTTGTGCGGCATGTTGTCTTGGGTAATTCGAGAAGCTGAGGGAACGATCGAGATACCAGCCTTTTATACGCAGTTAAGGTCTACCGTTAAGGTTTGCCTTTAAGGTTTATTCTTAAGGTTTATCCTTAAGGTTTATTTTTAAGGTTTATTTTTAAGGTTTACCGTTAAGGTTTGCCTTTAAGATTTATCTTTAAGGTTTGCCGTTAAGGTCTGCTTTTAAGGTTTATCCTTAAGGTTTACCGTTAAAGTTTGCCTTTAAAGTTTATCTTTAAAGTTTATTGCGTAAAGCTTAACATTTCCTAAGTTATATTATTTAACCCTGCCGAACTAGCCAGCGGGCATAAGGTTTATCAGGGTCGAAGCTTATCAGTAACCACGTATTCGGCTTCAAAGTAAGGCTCTATGGGACTAAGGTATCAATCTATCCTAACCGTAAAAACCATTAATCAGTTATCGTGTTCGAAAATACTTGGTATAATATCTATCGTGCAAATTACATCGTGTAATAATTTTCTGTATATTTGGCTCAGCCTGGAAAACAAGGCTTAAACCCATTCGAGCTTGCATAATAATAAAAGAATTAACGGATTAGTTTTATCGAAAGAAAACGAAATTTATTTATTACGCCAGAAATAAAACGCGACTTCGAACATTTTTTAAATCAAAACAAAAAAACCTAGTGATAAGCTTAATTTTAAAAAGCTTTGGTTTATTTAAAATTAATAAAGTTATTTCCAAAACGAATTACCGACTGTTACTACTTAAAACTATAAAAATATATCCTGTTTTCCATATTTCTTTGCTTAAACTAGCACTTAAAAACGCCCCGTTGGAAACGAATTTAAAAATCGAAAAAGATACTAAGGAATACGAAATCGAAGAAATCCTGGAGTTTAAATTGGTTAATAACAAAGTCCAGTATTTAATTAAATAAAAGAACTACTTATACAAAAAGAATACTTAGAAATCTTTTAAGCACCTAACGAACGCGAAGGACTTAGTTAAGACGTTTTACCGCCAAAACCCTAACCGACCGTCTTTAATGCGGCTAAGGTCGTAGGAGATAGCGGCCCAGCATTTAACTCCAACTTTAACGCATTCCAGTCGAAGGAAATAAACGCCTTTACTATAGCGTCCATTTTAGAAACAAGCTAAACTTGTTCTGCTTTTATACGACGTTATTTTTCTTTCAATTTTTCTTGTTCTTCCAGTTAATTTAATTTATATCTTTTCTTTAAAATCGCAGTAGACTTTTTCTTTAATACGTTTTGCTAAAGACGTAAACGGTTTAGTTGCCTAATAAACTTTTGCGATTTTTCTTTTTGACGACGAAGCGTTTCCTTTTAATGCTGGCGTAATTTATCCAATTCGTTCTTAATAATTTCCTGATCCGCTAAAAACCCATTTTCGACTTTACGCTGCTTTTGCTGTAACCTATTACGCTTTTCACCAATTTTCATTAGGGAATTTATAGCTAATACATTATACGATAAACGTTAACGACGAATGGAGTTATTGCAACTCGGAACGCCGACCGTATAAAAATAATTACAATTACCAAGGCGAACGTAATTCGAATAAGGAAAAGCTTTAACGTTAAACTTTTTAATTAAATCAGCTCGATTATTTCGAGATTCCCGTTAGTTAAGACGAAATTTTCCTTTTTACTTGCTTATTCGGCCTGTTATGATAAAACCAATTAGTTTCAAATGGAAAAACTTTCACCTTTTTTATCTTTAGAACAAAGATTCTTAAAAAAAGGAAATAATGTTGCGAACTAAAAGTTCTCCAAATTAAAAATGCTTCTCTGGGGCTAGCGCGGAAGAGTTACGGGAAAACGTCGGACCTGGCCAAAACTAAGGTAATTTAATATAATTTAATTAATCTACAACGAAGAAGGTAAATTACAGTAAATTATATAAATTAAAGGCATATTCATTAAAAGATAGGAGGATATATTACGACCGGCTTTCCTATATAAATAGCACCTACTTAGTTTTCGCTCTTTAGCTATTAATCTAAATCTTTAATTAAAGGCAACGTTCTTCGATTAAAGGAAAAATCCGTAAATCTTATTAACGAACAAATTACAAAATCGTTTTTTACCTTATTGTTACCTACAAATCAAGAACCCATTTCGGATACTACTTATACTACCAGGTGGTTATATAACAGGTTCGTTACAGCTAATTATTAATATCCTTAATCTTTTTCTAATCAGGATCGTTTTAATTAAAGGGGTTTGCTAAAGTTCTATAGGTCGAAAACGTTACTTTAACGTTTTTCGTTAACTGCTATAAATTCGTCATGGTTTAATGGTTTAAAAAACTAACCCCAACTTTTAAGTAAATAATCGTTTCTTTTTTAATATTATTCCGCTTAAGAAATATAAATAAATTCGACCAACTAGGCATACTCGGTATTACTGCTATACATAACTGATTTATCTAGATAACTGGCATAGTTATTTTGAGAATCCCGTAACGTTGGCCTTAGGCCATAGTCTTTTGCCATTTCGCTATTTATTCATTAAATCTCTTAACGGGTTTCGGGGCTTACTTTAATCGTTCTTCGTATTCGCGTTTGGTATTTTTAACTAATCGGCTATCGTAAACCTTTCCTAATTGTTGCAATTTGGCGTATCAGATTTTAAGGTTGTCATCTGGGCTTAAGCAGGTTTGCTTAATCGCTGGAGAAACTTTATTAAGAACCTATTTTATAAGTTCGTTAAAATTCTTTAGAAAAGTCTTATATTTTCCGCTTAGGTAGATAAAGGTCGTAAAATCCTAAATGTAAGCTTATTTGCCTTTAATCGTTATTTTAAAGGCATTTATTAGATAGCTCGTGTAATCGATTTTTTCGACTTGTAAGGTTCCTTTAGAAAAAGCACTAGCTGCTTGCGTCGTTATCCAACGAATTAATCTCTTCGGATAAAAGGGAATAACGGGCGTTATAGTGTTAACAGGTTATGGAACATTTTAATCAGGATCAATATAATCCTACAAGTTATATCCCTTAGTTTTGGTCTTAAATTCGTCCTTAAATTTATCTCAATTCTTAAAACCGGTATAAATAACTACGGACGTCGACGGTACGGTCGCCATTATAGTTAAGAAAGTATATAGGTAATTGCTATTAATATACAGCCTATATCGTCATAACAACAGCTAATGAATTGATAAATAACGCAAATTAAATAAAGAAAACTTTTAATTATTAAATATCGAAAACATCAAATGTGTTATATTAATTGGCTAATTACGTGTATTCTAGTAACGCGTACTGCTCTTTGAAGTAGTCTAGCCACGGAATATATATATTCCGATCAAAGGGAATTTATTCGTATATGGGTGCTAGCGCACCTCCTGCTAGCTGACAAAATAAGTACCAAAAATAGAACGAAACCATATATTTAGGAAAGCCCGATCGGCACGGAAAGCTTGATGCAGTTAACTGTTGATGACCGCAGTGCGAAATCTATAAGAACGAAAAAAGTTTATTACGCGGTGGATTATACGTATATAGCGATAATGTTTCGATTTTCAAATTAGAACCAGAAGAAACTATGAAAACTAAAAATAGTACCGATATTTACGAAAGATAATAAGGATAGAGAAAATTGATTAACTGGTAGTAGCTGAAAACTGGCCAACTAATGCCTTTTATTCGTTAAGTTCCTAGGGTTTAGTATTAAAAATAAAAACTTTGCAAACCCATTTTAAGCCGATTTCGGTATTTTTAGACGTTTTTTAAGGTGGTAAAATACCAGGTTTCGTAAGTAGTGTTATCCGAGTTAGAAAACTATTATTGTTATACGTTATTGCCGTTAAAGATTACGAAAGTTAACAACGAACGCCCGTTAGTATTAATATATACAATTATAGTAATCCCCTTTTTTTTATAATGTATCAGACAAGCGAACGAACCAGATAAGCGAGCGAGCCAAGTTTCTCAAATTTGTAACCTTCCAACTTTAATTACTAATTGCTTAACACTATAACATGGAACGCCTTACAAAAAAAGCCAGGATGAACTTAGCTATCCAGGTTAAAAGACGAGACCAGAAACTTAGCTTTAGGAAGCTTTATTTTATATATGATATCCCCGAATTTACTTTAAAAGCCCGATACTCCGGTCGACGGGCCCGAGCCGATATTGCCTCCAATTCGCGAAGATTAACGCCGACCGAAAAGAAATCCATTGTCGACCGAATCCTTAACCTAAATACGCGAGCGTTTCCTGTCCGGCTTCAGCACGTTAAAGATATGGCAAATTTATTGCTTGCCTAACGCGCTGTAACACCTGTTGGAGTTAAATAAGCGTCGAACTTTGTTAGACGGCAACAACAATTCTAAACGCGTTTAAATCGAAAAATCGATTATTAACGAATCCTATCCGAAAATCCAGAAACGTTTCGCAAGTAGTTCGAACTTGTTCGGGCCATTATCGTAAAATACGGCATCGCAAAAAAGGATATTTACAACTTCGACGAAATTGGATTCTTAATAAGGCTTCTTATGGCAACGGGTATAGTAGTTACCAGTGCTGAAAGACGTAAAAAACCTAAACAAGCGCAACAAGGTAATAAAAAATAAGTTATAGTTATCCAGGCTATTAATTCCCAAGGTTAAACTATGCCGCTATTTGTTATTATGGCGGGGAAAAATTATTTTGGGTCCTGGTACCGCGATAACCTATTGCCAGCAGCCGATTGGAAGATTGCATTAAGTGATAATGGCTGGATAACAAATAAATTGGATCTCGAATAAATCCAGCACTTTGATAAGTATATTCGGACGCTTACGAAAGGTTCGAAACGTCTCCTTATCCTTGACGGCCATAAAAGCCACCATTCGATGGAATTCGAAGAATACTGCGCCAACAACAACATTATCACGCTTTGTATACCCGCGCATTCTTCGCATCAGCTCCAATCTTTTGATATATCTTGTTTTTCTATTTTGAAACGCGCTTATTTGCGTTACATCGAAAACCTAATGCGATACCATTATACCCATATTACCAAAAAAGATTTTCTCGCCGGTTTCTTCGACGCGTTCCAAGCTGCCATAACGTCCAGCAATATCAAATCTGGATTTGCAAAAGCTGGTCTTGTTCTATTCGATCCCAATAACGTTCTTTCCGAATTAAAGGTTCCTCCAATTGTACCTACGCCGACCGTCTCCCCGCTAACTTCCGCCGGTTCCATTTATTCACCGCCCGCGAAAACTCCTAGAAATATCAAGGAAGTAACGCGGCAATCGCGTTACTTGCAAAAAAAAAAAAAGGAAACTAACAGGGTGGCTCGTCAAATAAAATAGCTGAATCGGTTCATCTTTTAACTACAAGTCACTTATTAATTCTATACGAAAATGTTCTTCTTCGGGAAAAAGCTGCCCAATTGCGCAAAACGAACCACATCTTAAGCAAACGTCGCAGAACTAAAAACAAATGTCTTCAAAAAAGAGGAACATTTACAATACAAAAGGGATAAGCTTTTCTAGCTCAAAAAGAAAGGGGTGATAAAAAAGTGCAGCCAACAGCAGCTGGAAAGGGTCGTCGCAAGAAAGTTAAGACCAACGAACGGAAATATAGCGTTTATGGCAAACCTGGACATAATGCGCGTACTTGTAACGAAGTTATAAATACGTCTAGCGAAAAAGAATCTGATTAATTTGAATCAATGCGATGTATTGTTGTTAAGTTATTTGAATTTGTTGTTGGGAGGAGCCAAAAAACGGCTCGCTCGCTTGTCTAGCTCACTCGCTTGTCTAGCTCGCTCGCTTGTCTGATACGTTATGTATTCTTTAAAAAAATTATTTTCCTAAAGGCTTTTCCGAAAACAAAAGTGTTTTCTTTTATGCCTTTTATCATTCCAACTTCGTCTGCGTTATATCGGTTCCCCTCCTTAATAGCCTTAACCTTTAGCAGTGCGAAGCGATCGAATAAAAAGTTAATAAAGGTCGGAAAAACGCCATTTAGACGTTTAT
Source organism: Monosporascus sp. mg162 (assembly GCA_004155945.1). NCBI lineage: Eukaryota > Fungi > Ascomycota > Sordariomycetes > Xylariales > Monosporascus > Monosporascus sp. mg162. Next base: position 213,010 of record QJNY01000038.1, on the reverse strand, counting down.
AGTCGATCGTCGTACCCTTTAAAGTCTTTATTTAAGGATAGCGGTGCAGAAATCGAGTTACCTAATCTTTCTTTAAGCGTTCGGAGTTATCGTTGTTGATTAGAAAGCGTTATACGTATAAGCGAAATCGGGAATAGAATAGCGCATAACCTAACTAACCCTATACGATAACCTAATAGGTTAAAGCTTCCTTTCTGGATTCGTAATAACTTTTGGCGAGCCTTATTAACCTTATCTTTCGTCGGTACATCTTTACTACGGCGTGTTATATATGGTCTGTTTACTTGGTGGCTTTTAAAGGCTAAATGCAAGGATTTTCTACGCTTTACCACGATAACTGCTTGCGCCGTACAGAATTAAGCTGGAAGCTACATATCGCTCGAAAGCGCAGATTTCGGTAAATAAAAAGATAATTTTATTAATTTTCTAAAGCGTTGTGAAGACGCTATTTATAGCGAAAGAAACCTGTAAGTGGATCAACGCACAACGCGGATGTGGGCTAGCGCGTTGATGGGATGGCGCGTTGGTAGAGGTGTTGCCTGGCTGTTCAATTCGCAACTTTTCGCCTTCGTTATTTTATTTATAATTAACATAGCATCGTAGATATATTTTTAGCATTTAGTTAGATTTTTCCGTTTATCCGTTTGTTTAGAGTTTAAATAGGCTGAATAAGTTGTAATTCAATTCCAGTTAAATTCTTAATTCTTGCCAAAATTTCGCAGTAAAGGTCGTAGGTTTATCTGAAATTATCTCTGTTAAAAGTCCTTAGTTGCTGAGATTATGTTTAGGAAAAATATATGCGAATTATTTTATATCGGTATTATTGTTATAGTGTAAAAAATACAGAATTTCTTAAATCGATTAACAATTGCGAAACAGCTATTTTAATATATTCCTATAGCTAAAAATTTTAATAAAGGAAGTTTAGTAATAAATTTCAGTATAATTAAGTTCTATAATCGTTCCACGATTAGTACAAGTTATAATTCTCCGTAAGATTTATATCGTCGTGCTTTCGCTTTAACCCAAATATCGCATTATCGTATTAGTCTTTATCCTATAGTTTCTATTTTTAAAAAGTAATATATTCGTATAAACGTTCTATAGTTTTGTAAACCCTTAAATATTTATGTATCTTACCTCAGCTAGCTTAGGCTTTTCTGCTCGTTTTTTAATATTTCCGAAGTCCTTAAGTACCGTTCCACAACGCTAAATATTAACCAATTAAACCCCAAATACCCGTAACGAGCTAGCGAGGCCTAAGATCTACTTATGAAAAAGAGGAGTTTATTTAGTACATTTGCTTTTTAAAAACCTAAATTCTATAATAACTTAATAACAAAATGTTTTCTGTAGTTATATATATATTTATATGGTTACTGCGATTATGTTTATTATTAATACCATTCTAGTCCTAATCAAAACCCGTTTGCCACTTTTAAACTGCATCGCGTGTAATAGCTACAGCCCGAACACGTCGCGATTTTATTACTATTTTCCGAACATGACTAATCCGAATTCTCCCAATTCCATCGCGTTACGTTTTTAAAACAAAATATACGTACGCGTATATTAAACTTTTAGTATTAGTATAAGAGAATTAGTATAACATTCAAAAGCTTTACTCGTGGTTGGGCTTTTCATAAGGGTTTGGGTAGAGCTTTTACTTCGATTATTCGGAGTAATCGCTTAATTAACGTGTTAAAAGAAAACCAGTGCGCGATAGGTTATTAACGTGCGAAAGTTAGCAGGAGTTTTTAACTTCTACTCATTAAAACCTTACCATAAGAAAATACTATAACACGTTATACGAAAGGCTTGTAGCTTTTACAAAAAGGCATGGATTCCGTCGCCGGTCTGAAGATTTATTACTCGAAATTAACATGATTTATATTACCTTAGACGAAAGCGAACAATTTGTAAAGACGTTAGCTTTTAACTGCTTTAAGCCTTTAAGCAGGTAGTTATCCATCCAAAGAAAAAGTGGTAGCCGTATAATACGAAACGGAAGGCGCAGCGGTTTCGTCGCAATAACGATCCGGACCTTTTTTGGTATTCTTTCTTTATAGTCTTACCTATTATAGTTAAAATCGTTTCCAAGATTAACGGTAGTTAATTGCCCTATTTAATACTCAGGTTTTTGTTTTTTTCGGGTACATCACAGGATGGGATCGATGTATTAAGGGGGCTAGGTATTTGTAAAAGTTATATTACGTTAAACAAGATATTACCCAGTTATTAAAAATAGCTAAGGTAATCGTATCGCTTTTTTCGTAGTAATAAAACTTTAATAAGGATAAGTTACGTTACACGGCAAAATATAACAAAATAATGCCGTATTTTATTACGATAACTTTAAGGTTTAGGATTATATTGGATAATATAACGTTTCGACATAGTTCCGTTATGGGTAATCTTCTTACTGCTCTTGCCCCTTGTTATAGCCGTATCCCTTAAAAAAGGCTAAAGTAATTTATATTTCGTTTTAATTAACATTATAAAATAAAATAGTTTTAAGAAACGTTATAACAATATTTAGTACTACTTGATATTTTTTATTAGTTCGTAATTAATACAATGTGGAATTTATTCCCTGTTTTTATTAATACGTTATACAGGCGAAACAAGCAAAAGTTTCCAGGCTTTCCCAAATTAAAACGTACATCGTATAATAAATACCGTTCGATTTCGTTAAAGACAGTTAACAAAAATAAAGATATAATCGATAGTATCTCTAGCGTTTATCGAAAAGTTTTCCAGAAATTATACGGCTTTAAAAAAGAACAATCCTGTCGGTTTTCGAACGGCTTTTATTTTATCTATAAAGATCAAAATATTACTAGTTATATCCGGAAAATGCAGATTAGTTAAGCCGAAATAGCCAATCCATATAACGAGAAACGGTGGCTCCTTTCCGTTTCCGCCTTATTCCATACATAAATAAACTTCTTGCTTATATTTGTAGGTATCTATTGCCTTAATAATATTAGTAGAGCGCATATAACGCAAGTAACCGTAAAAGCGAATCGCTAATTCTTAAATAAAATAACGCAATTATACTAAAAATCGCCGAAGCTCTACTTATTCAAGCCCTTTATCCTTTATATGTATAATGCTTGCATATTTACGTTATTTCTAAAAATATTACGCGTTCGATACGAACTATTAGTAAAGGAAACGCCCAGCATATACGGAGCTACTAAGAATACCTTGAATAAAGATCTTTTTTCGAAAGGCCGGCTTACCGAGTTTATAAAATATATATGCTCCCGGTTAACCGTCGCCGAGTTCGAAATTATGGTGCATAATATAGTTTCTAAATATCTTAGTCGCGCTGGATGGATAAGGAAGGTATTACAAGGTTTCGATTAGGACGCGTTAATAGACAGCAATCCATCTAACGAAGATCTTGTATCGTTCTTTTTAATAGTACGTTACTTGATAATATAAGTAGCTTAATTAATAATTCGTAAATATTTATCTTTTAATCTGGGAATAGAACTTACATATATTACTTTTAAACTACGCGGTTTTAATCAGGGCGTATTAAACGTAACCTTTCCGTCAGTTGGTAATAAAGCCGGCTATATCTTTAGTACGGATAATGTCAGCTAGCAGGGGGTGCGCTAGCACCCCATATACGGAAAGGCTCCCTCCGATCAGAACATATAGGTTCCGTGACTAGGCTCCATAAAAAGAGGAGTGCGCGTTTTAGAGCGCCTGCAGCCTGTTATCTAATACAATATAACTGATGTCCTTTATATCTGACAATTAAAAGTTTTATTGACTTAATTCGCGTTATTATTAATTGATTAGCTGTTGCTGAGACGATATAGGCGTAAAATTACTAGCAGTTACTTATATACCCCATTATCTATAATGGCGACCGTATAGTCGACGTCCTCCGTTATTTACAAGGGACCTAAGAACTGGGATCGCTTTAAAGGCGAATTCTAATCTAGAGCGTACGCGCTTGGTATTTGGCGTTATATCGACCCTGATTAGGATAATGCATGGCCTGTCGAATCTACGAAACTCGATATAACCTCCTATCCGAAAAAACCATTTCGTTAAGTAACGACGTAATTAATTAATTGATTTTCCGAAAGAACTATATAAGCCGAAGAAATCGATTATACGGGTTACTTAACAAATACACTTAGGATAACGATAAAAAGCAGACAAGCTTACACCTAGAACTTCGTAACATATATTTACGAAAATCGGAAGTACGAGAACTTCTTTAAAAATATTAACGACCTTACGAAATGGGCCCTGGAGTCGGTATTTTTAATGATTAAGAAAACAGATTTCCTTTTAAGGAAAAGCTGAAGGGAGTAGTACGTTATTTTGGCCGAATACGGTAACGTATATCATAGCAGACTTATAAACAATACTTAACGAAAGTACCGTCAGGGGTTGAAGTAAGCCTTGAAGTTAGCAAAGAAATTAAATAAGTACATAGTAAAGTAATAGGAAATAATAGCCTAAGAATAGCGTTATAGCGTTTCAAAAACGAAGATAGCGACTATATGGATTAACGACTTGTATATAGCTTTGGTTCAATTATGGAAACCTGGATAATTACCTTCCAGATGCTAAAAAAAGCCGAAGTCGATAACGGTACGATTAGTTACCAAAAGGTAGCTGCTAACCTTTTGGATTATTAGATGTTAACCCATCCCTTATTTATATTATGAAATATTAAAGCAGCGTTTTCGACTTTATAAGGGACTTTTGGAAACGCTTTTGATTAGAGCGATTTTAATTAGGAAAATACTAAGGATATTTAGCTTTTACCGCGAGGAAGGGCCTAAGGGCGTAGGTCGAAACGTGGCGGTCGTGGAAGTTTTTAAACGAACCGAAACGGAAGCAAACAAAAGCGATAGAAATCGGATGCGCAGGGTATTCGTTATAAGGCCTGCTTAAGCGCTTACTATAGCTTATCCTAATGTTTTTATGTATTCCTTAATAAGGTCTTAAAAGGTTTCCGCTTTCACGATATGGTAATTGTATATGTTTAAAGTTGTATTAGTTCCGATTAGTTATTAAAGAAAAAGATTAAACGTTTATTAAAGTTTATGAAAAAGTTAATTAGGTAAAAGATTAATTAATTACTATAGAAAATAAGGCGGTTAGCGTATTTTGTATTTCTAATTAACCTAACACGATAAGCGTCGTATTTTATTTTTAAAAAATATATTAATTCTAGATTTTAAGTTTATAATTTGTGTTTTGAAGGTTATTAGTAGGTTCTTAAATTTTAAGTTAACCGTACAAAGCAACGGGGTGTACGTAAATAACAGGTTCGTACTGATTAAGAGGTATAGAAAGGTTAATGTAGTATTCCGAAGCCTTAGCGGTACGAAAGCGTTACGTTTGTACGACGTAGCTTATTACGAAACTTTCGTAGAATACCTGGTATTTTTCCGGCAACTTCGGAAAATAAAATTCTGGTGGGATAATAGAAAAATTAACAGCATTATTAGAAATAAGTACGATTAGATAGTTGTTAAGTTAATAGATAAGTTTAATTAATTTGTTATTAAAAATATTAGGGTAATACTTATTTCTGCAGCCTTGGCAGCTTATAGACGAAACGGTAATTTATATATAGTGAGATTATTACGAATCAGTAACGGTACGATTTGGCATTTAAGGCGACTCCCCCACCAACGCTCCACCCCATCAACGCGCCACCCATTTTTAAACATATTAACAACATAACCCTTTAGCGCAATTAAAAATATCTTACCAACCACTTAATCAATTCACTTTATATTAACAGCTACGCATAACAATGTAATTAGAATTATAGTCGTTATTTTTTTCGCTTTCGGAAGGTTCGTTTTTTTGGTGATTTCGCCGAGTGATAGTAGAGGGTTTTTTCGTAGGGGCCCTAAGCCTTATTTTTACCTTTTTGACTGATATTATCTTTACGAAGTCCTTATTTGGTTCGGGCTGCATTTTTTTACGCTTTTTAGGCTTCGCCTTTTTAGGAGCTACAGTTAATTGGTTGTTGTGAACCTCGGCGGCGGAGAGCCTGTTCGATTTTTCGTTAAGAGTTTTCGCGAATTTACGGAATAAGAGTTATGTGGTGGGATTTCCGTAGCTTGGATTAACTTTTACCGGGGATTTTTCGAGCCGGGCTAAATCTCTAGATGATTTAGGTATTTTGATATTTAAAGCAGTTATTTGGGCAAGGAAGTTAGGGCGTGATAGGGTACGGATTGATTTTAACGTAGGTGCATTAATTATTTTTGCTCCTTTTTTTAACGTACTTGTTGTTTAATACCTTTGTTTTGTTGATAGGACATAAATTTGTTGGTTTTTAGCTTTTAAGGATGTATTTCGAGGTTATTATAATTTCGTGTTACGTTTTCGAATGCGTTTAAAGAAAGTCGGTCTGATCTGTAGTTTCGGAAACCCGCTCATAGCAGCGCTTCCGGAACTAGTAGCGGAATTTCCGCTTTAGCGTGGCAAATATACCTATATTAAAAGGCTGGAAGATATGGGAAGCGTAAGCAGACAGGAAGATAATATAGATCTTATTCTAAAGGTATATCCATATAAAGTTTCCGATAGTATTGCTGTTGTGGCGTTGATAACTAGGAACCTTTATTCGTTAAGGTTTTCGGGTTTGGTGTTAAGGATAAAAATTTCGCGAAGTTATTTTAAGCCGATTTTGGTATTTATCCAGCCGTTTTTTAAAGTGGTAAATTACTAGCTTTCGTATGCTTTATTATCCGAGTCGGCAAACTATTATTGTTGTACGTTAACGTTACTGAAGATTACGAATGGTGGTAACGAACGCCTGTTAGCTATTAATGTATACGATTATAGTGAATTACTCTTTTTTAAAGGCATCTTTGAAAAGGATAAACTTTTTAAAGGCCTTACCGAGGACGAGAGCGTCTTTTTATGCCTTTTATTATTCCGATTTCGTCTGCGTTATATCGGTTTCTTTATTTGATAGCCTTAACTTCCAGCAGGGCGAAGCACCCGAATAAGATTTTAATGAAGGCCGGGGAAGCGCTATTTAAACGCTTATAGTCGATTTTCGTACCCTAGAGAATCCGTATTTCAGGATAGCTACGCAGAAATTGGGTTACCTAACCTTTCTTTAGGCGTTCGGGATTGCTGTTATTAATTAGGAGGCGCTGTGCGTATAAGCGAAATCGGGAATGGGGTGGCGCATAGCTTAACTAACCCTGTACGATGACCTAATGGGCTAAAACTTCCTTTTAGACTTGTGGTAACTTCTGGCGAGCCTTATTAACTTCTTCTTTCGTCGGCACGCCTTCGATACGGCGTGTTCTATATCGTCTGTCGACCTGGTATCTTTTGTAGGCTAAAGGTAAGGATCTTTTACGCTTTACCTCGTCAATCGCTTGCGCCGTACGAAATTGAGCTGAGAGCTGCATATCGTTCGAAAGCGCATATATTAATAAATAAGAAGATATTTTTTCAATTTTTTAAACCGTTCTTAAGAGGCCTTTTACAAGAAACGAAATTAGTAAGTAGGTCAACGCGTAACGCGGGTGTGGGGTGGCGCGTTGATGGGGTGGAGCGTTGATGGGGTGGAGCGTTGATGGGATGGAGCGTTGATGGAGGGGTCGCCTTAAGACTAGGATATTTAGGACCTGAAGAAATCGCTTAGTTGAAGTTTTATGTAAAATAAGTCCGCTTGAAGAATTTTATAATAGTCAAATGCCAAATATGTGGCAAAGTAAAGGCTAAAAGGCTAATACGCTATAACCCGAAAAAAGGAGCTTCCCGATTAGAATAAGAAATCGCCGTTAACTTTATAGATTTCGAAAAACCCTTTAAAACATATAAATACGTTATGTTCGTTACAGATAGATATTTAGGTTTTATCTTTACCTTAAAGACCGAAAGCAAAATATATTAAGTATAGCGGTTCCGCATTTTTTAGAAGTTTTGAGATCCAGGATAAGGTTTTTTTATAAATAATTAAATGCGATGAGGAGATTTTGAAAAACTATTAACTTCGAGATATGCTTTAGTCGCCTTTTTTCACTATTAGATTTAAGCTTTTAGTACCGTATACCCAGGCCTAGAACCGGGGTGCAAAACGTTTAAAGGGTATGATTACGGAGAAAGCTACTACGATCCGAAATAGCGTTGAGTTACTTTCATTCCTAGTCGTATATATTTTTAAAACTGCAGCATATGTGTACAACCGTACCCTTAAATACGCACTTTTTTAGCAAAGCTTATACGAGGTTTATTACATTTACTTGGCGTATAAAAACAGTGTTGCAATGCTTAATCGAAAGCTTTAACAAGTTTACCTGCAAGTATCTAACTATATAGCTTACGTTATAACTGCTGCTGCTATAAAGAAAAAAAACAAAGATTTTAAAAGCTAAATCTCAAAGCATAAATTAGTTACTTCGTTGGCTCCTAATTTACGAAGATTTCCGAAATTTGGAATTTATTAACTAATAAGATTATTACTATTCGAAAGGTACGGTTTAACGAAAAAGGCCACTTTTTAGGTAATATTAAAACTTAAAAGATAACCTTTTATACGTTATAAAAAAAAGCTTTGAAAGCTATTTCGACAGATAGAAATACCTAATTGAATTTACAATTACGTAATACATATATAAAAAGAAGATAAAAACTTAAGCGGAATAATATAATTACCGGCTAAGCAAAAGAAATAGACCTAGGAAGGTATTAGCTTAAAAGGCGTATAAATTAAAGAAGAATAAGTTTCTTTATAAAGGATTAATTATTTTTATACAACCGCTATATCCGAATTATTTCTGTTTCTTGGTTTATTACCTTCGCCAGCGTCTACTTTAATAATTATTACGAGCATTATGCCGCCGGAAAAAATCGAGGTAGCCCTAAATTCTTTTAGTATTATTTAACCTCAAGTAAGGGTAAAAAACGAAGATATTGTACGGGTAATAAATGTAAGCCTATTAGATATTCCGCACTAAAAAGCTATTATCAAAAACGAATATAAAATATCAAAAGCCGTATTTAATATAAAACGTTTAACCCCTTTTGTTAGTACGTACGATAACCGGCCGGTAAGTAGCGGAAATCTAGGAAAGTTAATTACTTAAAATACGCGCTATCTTAATAGGAAAAGCTATAATACCATAGCATATAAAAAGGCATTTAGGTCGTTAAACCGGGTACGTATATGCAAGTTACCGTGACTCCCGCGAAGCTATAAAAAGCTAAATATATACCCGTTAAAAGAAATCTTTCGTAAAGGCGAAAAGGTTTACTTGTAAATCTAGAAAGAAATGCAATTCTGAAAGGCCGTTAATTAGTTTTCTGTTCAAGGGAAACAGGTTTTAAACTCTACATAGATATACGTTCACAAGTTCAACAAACATAACTAATGGCAAAAATACAAGGTACGTTTCGTTATAAGAGGTAATTAATAACTTGAAAACGTTTGTAGCGATATATACGTATTTATATTAGCTGGAATATTATGTTGAACTTTATTGGTTATCACAGCGAAAATCAATTTAAAACTTAAACAATATAACGTTATACACGCCTTTGTTAACGTTAATTTACTTCACGTAATATAATAACAACGTCGTTAAGGTATCCGTAATATAACGAAATCTTTTTAATTAGAAAAATATTAAATAGATTACAGGAGTTGCTTTTGCTATAGCAGAAAGACTTTATTAAAACATTTACAAAATTGAACTTTGTCCCTTTTTTTACAAACCTTATTGCTTTATTCGTTAAAAGATACTTATGGTTTTTTTTATAAACAATATCGTTACAGTATACCGTAAAAGAAATTAAAACCTCGTCGACTGGTTGATTTAACAAATACGGAAACGGTATTCCCTTATAAGAAGTAAGAACCTCCAGTGGTTTCTCGGCATTAAAATAATTAGAAATATATTTAAAATAAATGTGGCTGTTTTAATCCGACTTTATAAAGAAGCTAGTTAACTTAGTTTTAAAAAAATATAAATAACTTCTCAAATACACCAAAAACGACCGTCGAGTTCTTGCCGAATCCTAATTTAGCCTATTTAAATTCCGTTAATAGATACCAAAAAGAAAATCGGTTCTATCCTGTACGTAACAGTTAATACGCAACCTGATATAGCTTTTGCGGTATTTCGATCTGCCCGATTTAACCTAAACCCTAACAACATATATTACAAAGCGGCTGATCGAATTATATTACACCTAATCCGGACCAAAACATTAACGTTACAGTTCGAGGGAAAAGATTCGTTAAATGTATAAAGCAATATCTTTTTTGCGGATAATACGACCGATCGAAAAAGTTTCTAAGCTTACGTAATAAACCTAGTGAAAAAAAAAATTACGGGCGAATAAATAAAATATAAGAATTACTTTTACAACAAAATCAATTTTTTTTTTTTTTACGCCGGCTATAAAATTTTTTATTTTGCTTTCAATGAATTAAAGAATGGAAGGTCACCTTAAATGCTAGACCGTTAAATATATAAGGCGATAATCGATAAACGATACAGCTTATTAACGCCGATGTCGTCCTGTTGCAAACGAAATTGCGGTATGTAAATATACATGATTACTAGTTACAAAAAGCCGTAAAAAGAGATATAATTAAAGTGGATTATATATTTACGGGCGATATATTAGCTAAATGGGTAACTAAGGTCTTAATACGAAAACCTTTTAAGCATTTCAAAAAGCAGTTAGGATTAATAGATATTATGAAAGCTTTCGATCGGCGGAGAAACAACCTGCGAATATTTTCAAAAGAGGAATTAGCTAATTAGGACGATATAATCGCTGGAGGAAAGGTGAAATGAAAAGTTGTAGCTTTAGAAGATAAAGAAGTGTAATAATTAACGCCGTAACTGCATTAAGGCGTTAAGGGAGGATGTTAGCTAGCAGGGAGTGCGCTAGCACCTTATATACGGAAAGGCTCTCTTCGATCAGAACATATAGGTTCCGTAACTAGACAACATAAAAAGAGGAGTACGCGTTTTAAAGCGCCTGCAGCTAGTTATTTAATATAACACAACTGATATCCCTTATATGTGACAGATTATATTCCGTAAAACGATAACTTTTTTAACCCTAGATAATAACCGACCGTCAAACGGTGCCGTTCCCGGCGACAAAGAATTTCGAAACCATTGTGTTATGGCCAAAAGCCTTGGCTCGATTGACAGACGGTCGGAGGTTGTGGAAGGCATCTCCGATGTGGCTCCAGGGTCACGTAACTGGCTCGATGGGCTCATAACGCCTGATTGGACAAAAGAGGACTTGGCGCCTCGAGCCAGTCGAGCCAGGACATTGGCTCGAAGTAACTCGATGGGCTCGAAAGGGCTTTACCACCAAAGGGACGATCGAGCCGGTTCGAGCCAATCGAGCCAAGATTAATATATATATACTTATTATTTCCCATAATTTAAATAACACCAGCTTGCAATTAATAATTAATTACTTAAATTTATATTTATTATTATTAAACGTAATTATCGTTTTATTATTTAAATTTTTACGATATTATTATTAATATAAACCGTACGATTTAAATTTAATAATTAATTAAGCTTATAGCCGTTATACGTTATAAGCTTTTCTTTAATAATACCGTTAAATTCTAAACAATATTTAACATTATTTAAATATCGACTAGCGCCAAAGCTACCGTTCCTACCTTTACCCAATAGCTGCAAAAACGCGCCCAGCAGCTTAAGGCCCATATTTAACAGTTTACTACTTAAGCCGCCGCCTTAATCGATTCGGTATTAATAGCCGTTATTTTAAAATTTAAGGTTAAAAAACCCGAACTTTACGATAGTACAGGAAACGTTTAAGGCTTTTTAACCCAAGCCAAAGTATATCTACGATTGGAAAATATCGAAGGTAACGCCGACAGAATCCTTATTATAATAGGATTCCTTAAAGGGGATACTTTAAATTAATTGGAACTTACGTTACGCGATTACTTAAAAAATGCGGAAAACAATTAAAAAACGGTTACCAAAAAGATTTTCGAAAGTTACGTTAATTTCGAACAAAAGCTTAAGGACAATTTCGATAATTCGGATGCAAAACGAAAGGTTGCATAAAACCTTTTACAGCTTAAACAAAAAATACCAGCTTTTAAATATGCCATCGAATTCAGGAACCTTATATTTAAGGCAGGATGGGTCGACGGCGAAAACGATACCCTGATCGACGTTTTTTACAAGGAATTAAAGAACGATATTAAGGACGAAATTATTAAAATCGAACAACTTAACGTATTCGACAAATATATCGTTAAGGTTGTAAAAATCGAAAATCGACAGTTTGAACGACGACAAGAACGATACGGACAGTTCGTCCTACAGTTTAAATTCCAAGGAATTAATTAAGGTCGAAAGCGCCTTATGCTTTTTACTTTTTATGGAACTTAACTAGGGTTTATGGAATTAATAACCATTTAGTTGAAAGAAAAGTCCGTTACCTGCTATAATTGCGGTAAGCCCGGATATATTGCGCGAAAATGCAGAAGCCCGAAAAAGGTACATTAGGTTCCAGTTTCTGAAAACCAGCATAAGAAGGAATTTGGCGACCGAAGGACGATTAATATGATCCGCGCCAAAAATAATGACAACCTTTTACTTAAGGTATAACAGGGAATAAAAAAAGCAAAAAAGCTAACCCAAGCAGGAATTAAAACGGGTAAAAAAGTTAAAACCATTAAACTTATTGTTACCTAGTGGCTATAAGAGCACGAAGAATAAAAAAAGCTGAGCGACGATAAGCTATTTACCCGTACATAGCAAAAACGGTAATAAAAAAATAATTAATTATTGCTTAACGCATAGTTAAAGAAGTACAAAAGATAGGACGAAAACTTATACCTAGAAGAATCCGATCGGCATGGAAAGCTTTACGCGGTTAGCTGTCGACGACCGTAGTACGAAGTATACGAGGACGAGAAAGAATATATTACGCGACGAATTATGCGTATATAACGATAAGGTTTCGATTTTAAGAATCGAATTGGAAGAGATTTTAGGAATTAAAAATTGTATCGTTATATACGAGAGACCGTAATGATGGAAAAGATCGACAAGTTGGCAGTAATTAAAAGCTGGTTAAAAGGAAAATATTGCTTTATATATAAACCTTAATGTTATTACGAATAGTACGATTACTAAACGTAAGAAAAATTAATTTAGAAAATAATGAAAAAATACTACAAGAAAATGATTACCGATTTACGGATTTAGCTAGCCTTTACGGAGGACCTAAAAAAGCGATTAGTTATATAGGAAAAAATTCGCTTTTTTTCGAATTAAAGTTGGAAAACCTTAAAATTAAAATATATTATCAGAGAAACGTTTTAAAACTAAGTGGAATACTTAATAATAACGTTACGCCGACAAAAGCAATAATTAAAATAAATCTAAAACGAAAATAAAAAACTTAAAGAAAGAATTTAGCAATTCGAAAATAATTTAAAAGATTTAAGCTACTTATAACGGGGCTTTAGGTTGGTAGAAATAAAGATAAATAGCAACATTTTAAGAAAGCTTTAAATACGATGCGAACAAGACGAAAAAAAGTTATAACAATATAAATACGAATTAAAAACAAACGATATACCGCATTTATGGATTACGGCGTAATAAAAGGTAATTATAGCGCCTTAAAAGGAGTTAATAAGCTATAATTACTATAAAAAGATAAAAAATATTTTTATAAGGTCGAAAACGCCGAAGGTTAAATATTTAATTACGACGATGGATAAATCCGATATAAAATTAATTACTTTAAGACCTTTATCGAAGGAAAAAGATAAATTATTAATTTCGACGTTATCGCTATTAAAGATTTCGATTTGATCCTAGGTTTGCTATGGTTGGAATAGTATAACCCGGTTATCAACTAAAAGATTTATAAGATGGATTACGATTTATTTTTTAACGATAAGCCAAACGACGAAAGATTTTAATATTCGATTAATAAAGTAAATAAATGTAGATATAAAAAAGCGGCAGAAACTTTATTACCAAAAGCAATACGGCATATCCAAAAAAAAGGGCATAACCGAAAAATACGATATATTATTATTAACTTTAAAGCAAAATTTAGGAAGATAAATAACGATTTAAAACAACCGCCCGAAAGGTTACCAAAATAAATAACTAAAGTACTTCCATAATATTACAAGTATAACAAGTTATTTAATACGGAACTTAATATTAAATTGTTAAAACATAACGAAAAAAATTACGAAATAATCCTTAAAGATAGCAAAAGTACCGCCTTTTATCTCATATATAACTTAAACTATGCAGAACTATATGCGTTACGCGATTATTTCGAAAACAGGTTTCGAAAAGAATGGATTCGACGTTCCAAATTACTAGCCGGATATTTTAAATTCTTTGTACCGAAAAAAGGGGAAAAGGTTCGATTAATAGTGGATTATCGACAACTTAACGATATTACCGTTAAAGATAAAACGCTATTACCATTAATTATTAAAATAAAAAACCGCCTATACGGAGCAAAATGGTTTACAGCTATTAATTTTCGAAATGGTTACAACATAATTCGGATTAAAAAAGGATACGAATAGAAAATAACCTTTAAAACGAAATATAGCTTATACGAATACCTAGTTACCCCTATAAAACTAACCAACACACCAGCGACCTTCGAACAAATAATAAACCATGTACTAAAAGAATACCTGGATATTTTTGTTATCTGCTACCTCGAGGACATTCTTATCTATTTGGAAACGGAAGAAAAGCACGAAGAACATGTTTATTAGGTCTTACAAACGTTACAGGACGCTAAAGTTTTGGTCAATACCGAAAAAAGCCATTTTCACCAGCAAAAAGTCGAATTCCTAGGATATATTATTACGCCAAAACAAATTCGCATAAACGCTAAGAAGCTATCAACAGTTAAGGATTAGGTACAGCCTACTAACGTCAAAAAGATATAAGCATTCCTTGGATTCGCCAATTATTACCGACGATTCATACGCAATTTTAGCAAGATGGCCATACCATTAACGGAACTTACCAAAAAGGATAAACCATTCAGATGGACTCCAAAAGAGGAAACAGCTTTCCAGCAAATCAAAAACGCCCTTACCAGTGAACCAGTACTGATTATGTACGACCCAAAGCGATCATGGGATTCGATCACATTTGACTTTATTACCAAGCTTCCTTTATCAGAAGATCCAGCTACAAAAATACATTACGACAGCATCTTCGTAATCGTTAATCCATTCACGAAATTTTCTTATTTCCTACCCTATAATAAGGATACCGATGCAAAACAACTGGCATATATTTTCCTTAGACATATTTTAGGCACCCACGGACTTCCAACGGAAATTGTTTCGGATAAAGGTCCTACCTTTACTTCGAAATTCTGGTAAAGTCTGATAGCTTAATTTGGACTAAATCACAAATTATCCAACGCATTTAGACCCCAAAGAGACGGATAAAAAAAAAACCAACCAAACGCTAAAAACGTATTTACGATGCTATATCAATTACGAACAGAATAACTAAGTCGAAAAGTTACTAATTACGCAGCTAACCTATAATACTAGCTACCATAAAAGCATTAAAACGACGCCAGCAACTGCCAATTTTGGATTCATACCTAAAATCTATCGAAATTTACATAAAAATAAACTAGCTAACGTTAAAGCAATTTTTACTTTAAAACAGTTAAAACAGCTGTACGCAGAAAGAAAATCAGAACTTAGTTTCGTACGCAACCAAATAAGCAAATACTATAGCCAAAAAAGGTTAAAGGAACCAACCTTTTCGGAAAAGGAAATGGTTTACCTAACCACCAAAAACATCCAAACCAAAAGGCCAAACAAAAAACTCGATTTTAAATATATCGGCCCATACAAGATCGCTAAGAAAATCTCAGAAAATAATTATAAATTGGAGCTACCGCCGAAAGTCATGCTCCATCCAGTCTTTCATATCTCTTTATTAAAATCAGCAGCCGATACGATTAACGTCAATACAGAACAAAATCAGGATGAAAAAACTATAAAGAATACACCGATTTACAAAACAGAAAAAATACTGAATATACGCAAAAAAAAAAAAGGATTTATCCAGTACTTAATCAAATAAAAAAATTACCTAAACTCCGAAAATACCTAGGAACCCGCGAAAAACTTTACGAACGCCCAGCGCCTTCTAAAAAACTTTCACCAGCAACGCCGGAAACGCCGAAATTAAGAATGCTTAAGTCTAGGTCGCCGAAGGAAAGCCAGTCGGCAAGCATAAAAGTTTGCGCTAACGCAACTTTATCTTCCAGCTGTTATTACTTTCGTTTTAAACGTTCGAAGTCCTCCATCGCTTCCGCACCTTAAATACCTTTACGCAGCATTTCGATCCTACGCTTACGCAAAAACTTCTTTTAATTCCGCAAACGGGCCAAACGATTAAACAATTCGCTAAAGTACTACTGCAATTCATTAAAACGTTGTTAAACAGAAAGGAACTTTTCTTTAACAAAACGTTTTTAAAGTTCGAAACGGTTCTTTTCAACGATCAACCGGTTATGTTCGGCTTCGGAAAGCCCGAATAAGTTACAAGGATTATTATATTAAATACAGCGAACGCACTTTCCAAAACTGGGATAAGCTTTATAGGTATCTCCTTCAAATTTGTAGCGCGAATAAGAAAACGCGGACATATCAAAACCAAAAGTTCTAATTCTTTTAAATAAAACCAAAACGTTATTACGTTTGCAAAATTTTTATTTTTCGATACGACCTAACATAACGGTTAAACAACAAAAAATAATATAAAAAAAGGGAAATTACTTGCCAAATAAATGCGATAAGCAAATTAACCTTTAAGGGCAAAGATCCTGGAAAGGGGGAGATCGTATTATGGCCAAAGGTCTTAACTCGATTAACAGACGGTCGGAAGTTATAGAAGGCATTTCCGATATAGCTCCAAGGTTACGTAACTGGCTCGATAGGCTCACAACGCCTAATTGGACAAAAAAGGACTTAACGCCTCGAACCAGTCGAACCAGGACACTGGCTCGAAGTAACTCGATGGGCTCGAAAGGGCTTTACCACCAAAAGGACGATCGAGCCGGTTCGAGCCAGTCGAGCTAAAACTAGTATATATACATTCATTATTTCCTATAGTTTAAATAATACCAGTTTGCAATTAACAATTAGTTACCCAGATTTACATCTGCTGTTACTAAACGTAACTATCGCTTTATTACTCAGATTTCTACGATACTACTGCCAACATAAACCGTACGACTTAGGTTTAATAGTTGGTTAAGCCCATAGCCGTCACACATTGCCGATTCTTTTAAAAAGTACAGGTTTATCTTTACTTTTCGTATGCCATACGACATAACGACATTGGTTATATTAAAGTGATATTCGCTTTTTTCTAGGTCCTATCCTTATTTTTGCTTCCTTAAAACTTGCTACTAGAACTTCGATCGTCCCTTCTTCTGTTAGATCCGTTCTTCTCTAGGTACCTGTCAAAGGTACGTCTATCGGCAATAATGGCCTTAATCAGTCTAGTCCTAGAAACGCCCTATCTTGGATACTCTCTATATCATTTCCTTAATCTATAACTTTAGGCCATTATAATAAAAGTAAAATAAGGCACTTTCCGGTAGGTAAAAGGTTGTTACAAAGCGATTAAATTCCGTCGTGTATTTAGCCGCTAATTTTGTCTACTAGAAAAGGTACAGCTTTTTAACATCGTTTTATTGCTTATCTAGATCTCTGAATAAGGCTCGCATTCTTTCTTCTAAATATTCGTAATTACCGAAGATGTAATTAGTAAGGTCGGAAAATTCGTCAGGGTAATTTCCGATTTCATAATTAGCTAAAACTATAACAAAACCTTTCCTGCAAGCAGCTGGAAAATGGCTATTACTTTTTAATACTCCTCTGCTAAGAAGTTTTCGTAAAACTTGAGGTAAAATCTAGCCTGAACAAAAAATCCTTCTACATCTATGGTACCATTATAAGGTTTTGGAGAAGTTAGCTTATAGCTCTTAACTTCAGGTATCCCATAATAAGTAAGGGATGGAACAATGTTTTCACGGGATTAATTCGCGCTAATTAAAGGCAATATCGAAGACCTTTGCTGTCGAGCGAACCTAATATTCTCCCTTCTTACTTTCTGAAGTTCGGCTATTAAAATACGCAGTTTGTCGTTAATCGTAAGTTCTTTTTCCTTACCTTTTGGGGTGTCGGTTTTCTCTTTTTTACTTTCCGATTCGTTTTTCTAAACCTTAATAGTTTTTTTAGGGGCCGGGGAGAATTGTTATTAAAAAAACAAAAGCTTTTTCTTGAAACCGAGTATTGGGGGGGCCATATTACTAATTAAAAAAGGACTTCCTTAATAAAAGGTCAAATATTTTAATCTAGTTATCCATCTCGTAGTAGCTAGTAACGGCGATCGGGTATGTCGTTTATTTTCTAAACGCGGTTTTGTGATATCGTTTTTACTGGGTTTAGGAGAGCTTATGCCTAACTAGGCCTTAAACCATTCGTTGGCTGTTAATTAAAAAACTATCAAAATATAACAAACCTGTTATATATTTACCTGGAGGTATACGCAATATCCGAAATAAGTCCTTAATTTGCAGATAAGAATAGGGCGAGGAATAATTTAGTAATCTGTTCGTTAAAAAAAATTTGCGAAATTTCCTTTAATCGAAAAACGTTACCTTTAATTAAAAACTTAAATTCATAGCTAAAGAACGAAACTAAACAAGTCGCTATTAACAAGGAAACATGGAAGCCTTATATGTTCTTTCCCTTTAGTATAACTTCCGTCTGGTCTCTGTAATGTCTTTATGGTATCTCTGTGATATCTCTATGGTCCTCGTAAAGACCATTCTTGGCACTGAGGTTTACCCGACTTGAGTCTATTCCCCTTTTGGTCATCCGCAGACAGGACGAAAAATCCCAATCCGTAACAGTATCTTTCCGGCAGCTCCGCAAAAAGGAGTACTATTGGGACAACCAAAAAACTAACAGTTTTATTCGAAATAAGCAGGATTAAGTGGTTATTATACTAATAATTAAGTTTGATCAATTTGTTATCGAAGATATTAGCGTAACGATTACCTATATAACCTTAGCAACTTATAAACGAAACGTCAACTTATATACAGCGAGACTATTACGAATCGGTAACGGTACGATATGGTACCTAAAACTAGGATACCTAAGGCCCGAAGTAATTGCTTAGCTGCAGTTCATATAAAGAGAGTCTGCCTGAAAGGTTTTATAATAGTCGAATAACGAGTATATTTCAAAGCGAAAGCTAAAAGGTACGTACGCGTAAGCTAAGAAAGGAAGCCTTCCGATTAGGAGAACGAATCGCCATCGACTTTATAAACTTCGAAAAAAACGTTAAAGAATACAAATATATTATGTTTGCTACCGACAGATACTGAGGTTTTATTTCGAATATTTATCTTAGAAACCGAAAACAAGATATATTAATTACAGCGTTCCGATAGCCTTTAAAGGTTTTGAAAACTTAGGATACAGTTTTTCCAGAGGTGATCGAATACGATAACGAAATTTTGGAAAATTATTAACTTCGAAATATGTTCCAGTCGCCTTTTTTTAGTATCAAACTTAAGCCTTTAGTACTATATACCCAGGCTCAAAACGGCAGTGTAAAGCGTTTAAGGGGTGTAATCAAGGCAAAAGCGATTACGATACGAAATGGCGCTAAGTTACTTTTGTTTTTGATCGTATATATCTTTAAAGCAGCAGTATATTTTTATAACCGTACCGCTAAATACGTACTTTATACTAAAGCTTATACCAAATTTACTATATTAACTTAACGTCTAAAAATGGCGTTATAATGCTCAATCGGAAGCTTTAATAAGTTTATCTACAAATATACGGCTATATACCCTACGCTATAACAACTACCGCTATAAAGAAAGAATAGGTATTTTAAAAGTTAAATCTTAAAGCATGGATCGGTTTTTTCGTCCGTTACCGTTATACAAATATTTACGACATCTCGAACCCGTTAATTAATAAGGTTATCACTATTTGAAACGTATAATTTAACGAAAAAGCCACTTTTTAAGGTAATATTACAGATTTAAAGACAACCTCTTTGTACGTTATAAATAAAAGCTATAGAAATTGCCGTAACAGATACAACTACTTAATTACGCTTATGGTTAGCTGAACATATATATATATATCTAAAAAGAAAATAAAAGCTTAAGCGGAACAATTTATTACCGGTTGGAAAGAGAAGATGGTTTTGAAATAATATAAGCGTTAAAAACATACGGAGTAAAAAAGAATAACCCTGTTCGCATGGAATTAATTACCTTTATACGACCGTTATATGCGAACTATTCCCGTTTTTTAAATTATTACTGCCGCCAGCCTTTGCTTTCATAATTGCTACGATTACTACGCCGGCGGGAAAAAAATAAAAATAACTTTAAGCCCCTCCTACGCTGTTTAACTCAAAGTAACGGTAAAATACGAAGGTGTTTTAGGGGTTGTAAACGTATGCTTTCCGTATGTTCCGTGCTATAGGAGTATCATTTAAGGCGATTTTAAAATATAGGAAACCGCATTTAATACCGGACGTTTAGCTCTTTTTGCAAGTACGTATAATAACCGGCCGGTAAACTATAAAAGCTTAGAGAACACAATTACCCGAAATACGCGTTACCTTAATCGGAAAGGCTGCGATATTTTATCATACAAAAAGATACTTAGATCGTAAAACAGGGTATATAGGCGTAGCCTACCGCCATCGCCGCGAGGCTATAAACAGTTAAATATATACACGTTAAAGGAGATATTTCGGAAGGCTGAAAAGGCCTATTTACAAAGCTAGAAAAAGATGCAATTTTAAAATGTCGTTAATTGGTCTTTTGCTAAAGAGAAACATATTTTAAGATATATATAGATATATATCTATAAGTTCGACAAGTATAACTGGTTGTAAAAATGCAAGGTACGTTTCGTTATACGGGGAGATTAAGAGCTTAAGAACGCTTATAGCAATATATACGTATTTACTTTAGCTGGAAAATCGTTCAAAACTTTAATTGCTATTGCGGCTTTTAAAGCTTAAGTAATATAACGCGGTAAACGCTTTCGTTAGTGCGAACCTACCTTATAAAATATTCATAAAAATACTCTTAGGGTACCCGTATTATAGTAAGATTTTTTTGTTTAGGAAGGCATTGTGTTAATTAAAATTTCGCCTTTGTTATAGTAGAACAAATTTACTGGGATATTTACAAAATTGGGATTTCGCCTCGTTTCTTATAAACTTTGTGGCTTTATTTGTTAGAAAGTTCTTACTTTTTTCTTTGTAAATAATATTATTACGGCGTAACGCAAGAAAGATTAAGACCAGGTCGATTGGGTGATCTAGTAGATATAAGAACGGTAAACCTTTATAAAAAGTAAAAACTTGCACTAGTTTTTCGGTATTAAAGTAATTAAATATAAGATTGAACGAAATATTTGACTTTTTTAATCCGATTTTACAAATAAATTAGTTACTTTAGTTTTAAAAGAGTGTTTTATTAATCTTTAAAATATATTAATAACGCGCGTCGAGCTATTCCTAAACCTCAATCGGGCTCATTTCGGTTTCGTTAACAAATAGCAGAAAAAGATCGGTTCTATCTTGTACGTAATAATTAAAATGCGTCCTAATATAGCTTTTGCGATATCTCGATTTGCCTGATTTAACTTAAACCTTAGCGACATATATTACAAAGCGGGTAATCGAGTTATATTAAATCTGATCAAGACTAAAATATTGCCGTTGTAGTTCGAGGATCAGGATTCGTTAAATACTTAAATTAACGCCTTTTTATTAATAATACGATAGATCGAAAAAATTGTTATATTTACGTTATAAAGTTATTTAACGAAGTAATAAAATTTCAGGCGAATAAGCAAAATATAATAATTACTTTTATAATAAAAGCGGAGTTATTATTTTTTGCGCAGGTTGTAAAAAGGGTCTTATTAAGTATTCGATTAATTAAAAAATTAAGAGTTACTTTAAATGCAGGACCGTTAAATATTTAATGCAATAATTATCAGATTATACGGCTTATTAACGCCAATATCGCCTTATTATAAACGAAATTGCGGCATATAGATATATATAACTATGACTTACGGGAAGCCGTAAAAAGGAATTTAATTAAAGTAGATTATATGCCTACTGGCAATATGCTAGCTGATGGATTAATTAAGGCTTTATTATGCAAACTCTTTAAGCGTTTCAAAAAGCAGCTAGGACTAGTGGATTTCACAGAAGCTTTTAATTAGCGGAGAAGTACTTACGAATAGTTTCAGATAAGGAATTGGCTGATTAGGAAGATTTAATCGTTGGGAGAAAGATGGAATAGAAAGTTATAGCTTTAGGAAGTGAAAAGGTGTAAGGGCTAACGCCGTAAATACTTCAAGGCGTTAAGAGGGTGGGTCAGCTAGCAGGGGGTGCGCTAGCACTTTATATATAGAAAAGCTCCCTTTGACAAGAACTTATATATTCCGTGAATAGACTCCATAAAAATAGAAGTGCGCGTTTTAGAGCACCTGCAGCTAGTAATCCAATACAATGTAACTGATGTCCCCTGTATCTGATAAAAATTGATGATTTTAGTGACGACGCCTAGAACGGAACCTCTGTTCGCACAACCTAACCTCATGTTACCCCAGCTAGCTCAGGCCCCGCTGGCTTGTTTTCCATTTTCTTCAAAGTCACTCAAGTACCACTCCACAACGCTAAAAATTAACCAATTAAATTCCAAATCCCCGTAACGAGCCAGCGAGGTCTGAGATCTAGTTATGCGAAAAAGGGGTCCGTTCTGTACATTTTCTTCTTTGGAAAATAGAAAAATCGGTAATAACTTGCCAATAAAACGTTTTTTATAGATATATATATATATACGATTTATTTTATTCTGGTATATCATTAATACCATACAGGTTTTAATCAGGACCTTTTTTCTACCTTTAAATATTAACGCGTCCATTGCCTATAGCCCGAATACGTCGCGTTATTATTGCCCTTTTTAAAATACGACGAATCCGAATCTTTCTAGTTTTATCGAATTTCGCCCTTAGAACAAAATGTACGTACGCGTATAATCAATTTCTAGCAACAATACCGAAGAACTAATGCGACGTTTAAAAACTTTATCCGTAATTAAGTTTTTTATAACGGTAACCGAATTAAACAATTCGACGATTCGGATTAACCGATTAATTAACGTATTAAAAAACGAATAGGCGATAAACTGTTAATATACGAAAGTTGGCAAAAGTTTTTTATTTTTCTTAATTAAAACCCTATTATAAGCAAATATTGTAATACATTATACGAAAAGCTTATAAGCTTTGTAAAAGAGCTTAAATTCCGCCGCCCGCTGCAAAGCTTATTACTCGAAGTTAACGTAATTTATATTACCTTGGTTGAAAAAGAATAATCTGTAAAAACGTTAGCTTTTAATTAGTTTAAGCTTTTAAACCAAATAGTTATATATGTAAGGAAAAAATAGTAGTCGTATAATACGAAACGGAAAGCTAAACGGTTTCGTAGTAATAACGATCCGGACGTTTTCCGTATTCTTTTTTATGGTTTTAGCTATTATAGTTAAAGTTGTTTTTAAGATTAACAGCAGTTATTTGGCTTATTTATTAAGCAGGTTTCTGGTATTTTCGGGTATATCACGTTAAAATCGATATGTTAAAAAGATTGGGTTTTTGCGAAAGTTATATTACGTTAAATAAAAAGGTAACCCGGTTATTAAGGGTAATTACGGTAATTATATTGTTTTTTTCTTAATAATAAAGTTTTGATTAGGATAGGTTGCGTTTTACCGTTAGATATAATAGGATAATATCGTATTTTAGTACGATAAGTTTAACGTTTAAAATTATATTCGTAATATAACGCTTTAATATGGTTCTGTTATGCGTAACTTTATTATCGTTTTTGCTCGTCGTTATACCCGTATTCTTAAAAAAGGGCTAAAGTAATTTATATTCCGTCCTGATTAATATTATAAAGTAAAATAGTTTTACGAAATATTATAATAATATTTGGTACTACCTGATACGTTATATTGGTTCGTAATTAATATTATCCGGATTTTATTTCTTAATTTCATTAATGCGCTTTATAAGCGAAATAAGCAAGAGTTTCCCGGCTCTCTTAAATTGAAACATATACCGTAAAATAAGCGCCGTTCGATTTCGTTAAAAGTAATTAACCAAAACGAAGACACGATCGACTGTTCTTATAACCTTTATCGAAAAGCTTTCCAGAAGGTACATAATTTTAAAAAGAAAAGGTCTTTATCGGTTTTTGAAACGCTTTTATCTTATTTATAAGGATTGGAAGATAATAAGTTATATCTGGAAAATACAAGTTAGTTAAGCCGAAAAACCCGATCTATATAATAAAAAACGAGGTTTTTTTGTTTTTGCTTTATTTATTACAACGTACGACACAAGCTCGCAGCCCAAACAAGCTCGCGGACCGTTTTTGAGAACTTCGCAACAACGAACTCAAATTACTCAACCACAACACATCAAATCAATCCCAATCAATCGAATACTTCTTTGCTAACTGTATCTACAGCTTCTTTCCAAACGTGCACATCGTATCAAAGCTTGTTGCGGATGCCATGTTGCCATTTCTTCCTTCCAACCCGCCTGCGACCGACTAGCCCCCAACGCGTCCAAGCTAATATTACCTCCATTTCGTACGAACCAAAGCCGACCGACTAGATAACTATTTTCGACCGAATCCTTAACCCAAATACGCAAGCATTTCTTGTCCGGCTTTAATACGTTGAAGATATACGTCGGAGAACGTGTTATAGGACGCGTTGGGAACGGGTTGGGAACGGGTTGGGGGGCATGGGGTGTCCGTGCGGGGCGTTTCGCAGGGCGTCTCGCGGGACGTTTCGCGGGACGTATAGCAGGGCGTGTCGGACTTGATTTTGCAATAACTCGAAATCTACGCAATTATACGATTAAAACAGACGTTTTCCAGAAAGAGGAATACTTGCTATATAGGATAAACAAGGTCTTTTAGCCAGCAGAAAGGTTATAGCAAGGAATTGCTGCTAATAGTTGCTGAAGTTAGTCGGTTGCGGGCGGGTTAACAGGAAGGAATAGCAATATAGCGTCCGCAACAAGCTTTGATATAATGCGTACACTTGTTCAGAAGCTGTAGATACGGTCGATGCAAGATAATACGATTGATTGGAATGAATTTGATGTGTTGTGGTTGAGTAATTTGAGTGTGTTGTTGCGAAGTATCCAAAAACGGTCCGCGAGCTTGTTTGGGCCGCGAGCTTGTGTAATACGTTATAGATAAATTTTTTATTTATATTTATACGTACTTGTTAGCTTGATAATATTAGCCCGCCGTATATAACGTAAGTAACTTTAAAAACGGATCATTAGTTTTTAAATAGAATAACGCAGTTATATTAACAATCGCCGAAGTTCTATTTATTCGAACCTTTTATTCTTTATATATATAATGTTCGCATATTTGCGTTATATTTTTATAGGAATTACGTAACGGATCCGAACTATTTATTAAAGAAACGTTTGGCGTATACCGAAATACCAAAAATATTTCGATCGAAATCTTCTTTTTGGAGAGCTTAGCTTCGTGAGTTTATGGAATATATATGCTTTCGGTTAACCGTCGCCGAGTTCGAGACTGCCGCGTATAATATAGTTTCTAAATATTTTAATTGTGTTAAATAAATAGGAAAGATATCGCGGAATTTTAATTAAAATGTGTTAATGGCCGGGAATTTATTTAACGAAAACCTTTTATCGTTTTTTTTGAGAGTACGTTATTTGGTAATACAAATAATTTAATTAATAGCTCCTAAGCATTTCATTTTTTAACTTGGGAATATAACTTATATATATTGCTTTTTAAATTACGCGGTTTTGATTAAGCCGTATTAAATATAGCCTTTTCGTCGGCTGGTTGCAGGGCCGGTTATACTTTTAGTGCGAATAATATTCCGTCAGGCGATAACTTTTTTAACCCGATTATAGATAATAACCGACCGTTAAACGATGCCGTTTTTGTCGATAAAGAATTTCGAAATCATTACCCACTTTTTTAAGAAGCTTAGGTTTATTTTTGCCTTTTGTATATTATCCGATATAGCGACGTTGGTTATATTAAACGGTTAATACCGATATTATTATTTGTTTTTTATAGGGCCGGTTAAAGTAAATATAGTAAAAAGATGCTTTATTTCGATTAGATATTACGTTTTGTAGTATTAGATTTAGTATTTATTAATTCGATTTTAGCGTCGAGTTTGGTTTTTATAAAATCCATAGAAAAGATATGGAAAGTATTTAATCGAAAGGGCAAATATTATAACCTACAGCTTATTAGCGAACTCCGCCGATCGTAAAATAATATATATAACGTTAACTTTATCTTTTTTCCAGATTTTATTTTTAACTGGGTACTGTATTTTCTTATAGCGTAAATTTTATGCCCGTTATACTTTTTCGCGAAATAAGCGCTACATTCTTCGAGATTTTTGTAACGAAATCCTTTATAACTTTAGCCTTCGATCAAAAAAACCTTAACCTCGATCCGATCCTGCCCCCGAACTTTCTAACAGCGTAACAAGCCGAAGAACCTTTACATTACGTTAACGTTCGTCGCTTTAGGGTAACTATATTCCGCAACAGTTAGCCCGCGTTAACGATAACCCCTTTGTTGGGGCTCTTCGAAACCGTGGCGTTATAAGCGTTATAGGAATACCGACGCCTATAACCTTTCCCCCTAGGAACCTTCCTCCGCCAACACCTGGAATAGGTCGAAAGCCTATTACGAAATACCTATCTATACCTGCTTCCGGTATGCAGGCCGAATTCGATAAAGGCTTTAAGGTCCGTGAAGCCATATTGAATGCGTTCGAGTGCAGGAAAGGCAGAAATTGCCTTACCTATAAGGGCGTTAAGTTCTACATATGTTAGGTTGAAAACGGTACTCGCTATTATAATATAACACCCCGATAGTTCGTTCGCTGGTGCAATGATATTAACCGATACGACGTTATATATAAGACGCCTTCGATTGGGCTATATAACGAGCTTTATAAGAAAAGGAGCGCGACAGACGCGGAATTCGAAAGTGTTAGAGAATGGCGTAAAGCAAGGTAGCTTTTAAAGGTTCCGGAAGCTAGGCTTTTAAAGCGCCGGAATAACGATAGCAACAATAATACGAATATCATACATAATTACTTCAAGGAAGGTTTTTTAAGTATGGTAGCTAGTGGACTTTAGGTTAATAGATAACAACAGCCTTTAACGGGATATTGTTGAGATACGTATGGTGGCTGAGGAATTTAGGTGTAGGGGGTGCTAGAGCAACGGCGGGGTGGGCGCGTCAGCTCCACTATTTGTATGTACGTAGCCATCTAGCTACTCCCACACTTCTCCATCAACAACGATAATTAAAACCGAGTCTTCACATGGTAGCATCTTCCTGGTCGTCTCTTAACTAGCTTCCCGTCATTGACATCCAGAACCACCCCATTTTGTACGCAATTCGAGGTACCGTTTGGGGGTCGTCGGCGCAGTAGGCGCACGCCTTTTGTTGAAGCCGGTAGGAAGGTTCCTCAAAGTTGATCGGCGAAGGACTGGAAGGATCGGTTCGAAAGGCCACGAGGTCGACCATTGCCGTATCAGGTACTGACGAGGGAATTACGGGATACCAACGAGATACATTAGCTATAAAAGGAGGCAGTTAGCATGACGAAGTTACTTGAAGAACAGCTAAAGGAGTTATAGCGGAAGCTGGCTAGCCTAAAGCATAGCAATAGCAGGAAAAAAGCGAAGACACCGTCGACGGCCACCTACCTAAATTGGGACGCCTTCGACCCGAAGCTTTCGAAGGAGAATCGCCTCGAGGGCAGAAGAAATTGGGAAATGTGGAAAACGGCATTCTGGGTCGCGCTCGCCTCTATCGGCTATACCGGTAGTAATTCGGACCGTTTCACGGCGACGGATGAAGCCCGAATGGCCACGAACGTCATCACCAACGTAAAGGATGGTCCCATGGCCGTCATCTCCGGTCTCACGAAGGGGACCGTAATGCTTCGGGCCTTGGAAAAGGCGTACGGAAGTAAGGGTATCGACGAGCAATTCGACCTTTGGACCCAGCTCCAGTTCTTGCATTGGAACGCCAAGAAAGATACAGCTCTTGATCACGTCGTCGAGTTTCAACGCCTTGTTCGACGTATCGGCGAAGTTACCTTGCCCACAACGGAAGCCCAGCAAATCATCATCTTTATTAACTCACTTCGCAACAACAAAACGCTAAAGTATGGGCATCACGTATTCGAAGGACGTTTCGGCTCCAGCCAATTCGACTTAACCACGTCCTGGACGATTTCGTTACCGAGTTCCGAGGCAAAGATTACAAGAAGCAGTCGACAGAAAACCAAAGTCACAGCGCCAAGCAGAACGATCGAGACGGCAAACCGAATTGGAACAAAAAGGGTAAACCCCTTTGTTGGAATTGTGGCAAGTACGGCCACAAAACGAAGGATTGTCCGAAAAGGAAGGGCGACGACGACGACGACGACGATAAGGACGATGGAAAGCAAAATGGCAAAGGCCAGGTTCATCACAGCGAAGTTCACTTCATTCCAGATGGCTTGGAGGACCTGTACAACCTACCTTCCAAGAAGTACCAAGCTGGCTATTGATGGATAAGGGCGCTAGGACGGAAGCCTGAAGGCTTGAGGGCGCCGGCGAAGTTGTGAATAGCTTCAACGGCCTTGGAAATCCCATCAGCCATGAGGGCGTGTTGAGATACGTATGGTGGCTGAGGAATTTAGGTATAGGGGGTGCTAGAGCAACGGCGGGGTGGGCGCGTCAGCCCCACTATTTGTATGTACGTAGCTATCTAGCTACTCCCACACTTCTCCATCAACAACGATAATTGAGACCGAGTCTTCACAAATATATTATATAGCAAAATTACTTAGTTGCCTAAACACTTTCGAATCCGACGGTTGCGGCGAGCGAATATAACGATTAACAGTTACCTTTTATGCTATATCCTTTAGCGCGAACGAATAACGACTTTTTCGATTTACCCATTCGTAATTTTTCGCTTTCTATGACGGAAGATATAAATATCGATAAATTGCTTCAAAACGTATGCAAAGGATTCGCAGTAGCTTATAGCGGTAACGTAAAGGAAATTAAAGATTTATGTAACGCTCTGCGAAACGATAACATTACGCTTTAATAGATACGTTACTTTTTTAACAAATGGTTTATATTTCGTAGGATTAGATGGGAAGTTTTTAATATCTTTAAATTATACGTTAAGTCGCATATACGAAACGCGCTTAAGTTCGAAGACGTTTTCCAAGACTTTAAAGGGCCGTTTTATTCGCGATTAAGCAAGTTGTTTCGCAGAAATAGTAACTAAAGGTAGGCGTTTTTTTTTTTTTTTTTTTTTTTTTTTTTTTTTTTTTTTCTGTTATTAGAGCAAATTAATGGTTTCCTAAGTACTAATAGAATAACGGAAGAAAGCGTCCATTTTTAGTTAACATTTTTCATAAACAGTATATATGGAAAAGCAAATTATTTCTAATATGGACCCTGTTTATCCGTTAGGCAACGGTATATTCCTTTTAACTAGCAAAACGTAAAGAAATTAATTTATTTTAAGAGATTTTAATACTTAATAAAAAAGTTAAAACAATTTTACAACGTATATTAACATTTATCAACATCTGTACCTTTTATATATTAAAGTGTTGTTAATAACTTACCTTTTTCAGAGGTTCCTTAAACCCTTAACCTTTTTTTAACGTCTATATACGTAACGGAGCAATTATTCGAAGTTCGCCGTCGATACCGCCTTAAAGTTTCGGGTGATTAGGACGACGAAAAATACGATAAACGGTATAATTGATACCTTAAAACAACATTACCTGAAGAAAAGGAAGCTTAAAAATATACGGATACGGATACGGATGTAAATATTTAATACGGGAAAGACTTTAGCAACAGTTTAATACGGGAAAAGCTTTAGTAACAGTTTAATACGGGAAAGGTTCTAATAACGTTTAATACGTTGCTTTCTAACTGTATATATATTATTTAATTAAATCCCAGCCTGTACGCGTTTTCTTAAAATGGCCTTCAATTTCCTGCTTCCGTTACCTAACGTATTCGCAATACTTTGCGAGGAATAACCCGAATTGTTCGTCGTTAAGAAAATCGTTAAACGTATATCTAGAGTAGCGACAAATATAAGCTTTAAGATTACCGAAGAACGCTTTAATAAAGTTAAAATTAGGTAAATATAGAGGAAAATATTACAACTTTATCCCAGCTTTTTCGCATATCGTATATATTTCTTCCGAATAATGGAAGCTAGCGTTATTTATTATTAATACGGATGTGAGAACACAGCTCCCTACAGCCAAGACAGGCTAGACAGGACCCCATAAATCCTGATAAGAGCGTGTGCACAACAACAAGTCGCTGATACGACCCGATAAGGGGTTCGTGGCTCAATGGTATGAGCTAACAATTGGTCTGATTATCTGACAACGGAATATAGCCCAGGGAACGGGTTTATTAGCGGTAATACTTTTTCCTTTAGCTACAAAATAAAGCCCTTGCGGTTGGTAGACCTTTAATATATAAAGGTATTTAACAACCCGTTAACAGTGATCGCCGGCAGTATGTTAAAGCGACGGTTTCGCTTTAAAACCTTTCAAACGAACAAAATAAAACCTTTAGGTATCTAGCCGTAATAACGGTTAACATCACGCTGATTAATACCCGATTCGTTTACGAAAACAAACATATCAGAAAAGTATTTAGTAACGGGGTAAAGATATTATATCCGTTAACCCGAATCCGTTTGCGTAGTTGTAATCTTTAGCTTTTTATTTTCCCAGTTAATAGCTTTCAGGTGCTCCGAAATCGTAAAGATGGTTACGTATATATCGTAGTGATCGGCGAGGAACTATTGCATTTCGTCGAAATATAAGTTAAGCTTGTAGGCTAATTTATTTAACAGCTTTTATATAGCCAGTTAATTAGGATAACGCGTAATGGAATAACGTGTAACAGTATATAACACTTACGTTAAACGCCTAAGGGAATAGCTTTAACGTTCCCTTATGATGATAATTAACGCCGCTTATAAGGAATTGCCCAGTTACCTTATATTGGGCTCGGTATCGTTTGATTGTGCGTTTATCGACGTCGAAAGCAGCAGTTAGATTACTGTTAGGGAAGCCACTTTCGGCTATACAAGCCAGTAGGTTATATTTCTGTACGGCTGTAAGGCGTTTGCCATGTTTGGCTTTCGGATTGGGGCTAATTAGCGCTTTAATTGCTTCGAAATCTCGTGTTTCGTACGAATCGTCCATTAGAACAGCTTTAACGCGTTGTTGTTGTGTTGCTGTCGAAGGTCTATACGCGTTATGAAAAGGCCCATACAAAAGAAGGTGTGTGATTCGGAAGCTAAGTGGGGCGGGGACACTCTGATTCGAAATGGGAGTATCCATTCACGGGCGAGCAGCCGACGATCGACAACTAGTAGCCACACCCTGCATTGCGACCTCGAGACCTACCTTTGCGGTATGTGCCCACCGTACATTGCTTTGTCCTATGCATGGGACGCTGGAGGCCCTACTTCGCCTGTCGAAGTCAACGGAAGGATGTGTCAAATCAGCGAAACCATTGAGCAGGCACTTCGGCGCCTCCGCCATGGTCGGAACAAGGTCTACATATGGATAGATCAGATCTGCATCAACGAAAATGACGCAACAGAGAAGACTCACCAAGTCCAACAAATGTGGCGAATCTACAGCAAAGCGGAACGCGTCGTTGCATGGCTCGGCCCATTCTTCCCTAACAGCGATAAGCTCTTCAAGCACTTGCAGCGGATGGGACGTGCTGCATTGACGCGAGATTGGAAGACTTTCCTGTGTCTACACAGGAATCGCGCCGATTTGGTGGTCATCAAGGAAGGGTTCAGACTATTTTGCCAAAGTCATTACTGGACGCGCCTCTCGATCATGCAGGAGTTTTCTGTAGCCAATAGACTGAGCATTGCGTGCGGTGAATGTCCCATCGACTGGAAAACCATCGAGGCAGCGTTGACGACACAGGAGCTCTTAGAGGAGAGGATGCAAATACGACAAACCAAGATCAAGGCATTGCATCAAAAAGTTGTATCCATATTTTACCCGCCAGAGAGAAGCTTCCTCGATAACGTCATTACACGTCGTCAGAGTTATGGTTTACTGTTTCACTGTGAGGGAAATGAGAGAGACTATTTCTTCAGAGTTCTAGTCACCTCACTCGTTCTGGAAATGGATTACAACTGTCCCGCTGCGACTGATCATCGAGATCGTGTTTTTGCTCTTCTGCATCTCGCCATCGACTCTGGCGAG
This sequence comes from Monosporascus sp. mg162, assembly GCA_004155945.1. Classification (NCBI taxonomy): domain Eukaryota; kingdom Fungi; phylum Ascomycota; class Sordariomycetes; order Xylariales; genus Monosporascus; species Monosporascus sp. mg162. Next base: position 180,481 of record QJNY01000038.1, on the reverse strand, counting down.
TTTAGAATGTTCCCGGACTACAATAAGTCTTGCGAAGAAGTCTATATAGAAACTGCACTTAAGTTCCTTAAACAAGGACATGTCGATATTTTGGCGTATTGCCAGTTCCCGAAAAAGCTCAAGGCTTTGCCAAGCTGGGTTCCCGACTGGAATATGGAAGTCCGCAATCCTTGTGCCCAAGCACCATGGTTCAGCAGATTTTCCGCATCAGGGAGAACTCAGCCAACGCGGAGCGATTCTCAAGCATCTTTCGGTCACTTGGTGCTACAAGGAGTCCCGGTAGATGTGGTGAGAGAATAAGGCGACCCCCCCACCAAAGCTCCACCCCATCAACGCGCCACCCCACACCCGTGTTGCGCGTTGATCCACTTACTAATTTCTTTCCTTATAAAAGACCTTTCAACAACGCTTTAGAAAATTAAAAAAATTATCTTTTTATTCATCAAAATCTGCGCTTTCGAACGATATGCAGCTTTCAGCTTAATTCCGTATGGCGCAAGCGATTAACGAGGTAAAGCGTAAAAAATCCCTGCGTTCAGCCTTTAAAGGATACCAGGTCGACAAACGATATATAATACGCCGTATCGAAAGCGTGCCGACGAAAGAAAAAGTTAATAAGGTTCGCCAAAAGTTATTACGAATCCAGAAAAAAGCTTTAGCCTATTGGGTTATCGTATAAGGTTAATTAAATTATACGCCACCTTATTCCCGATTTCGCTTATACGTATAACGTCTTTTAATTAATAACGGCAACCCTAAACGCCTAGGGAAAGATTAGGTAGCCCGATTTCTGCGTCGCCATTTTGAAATATGGATTTTTAAGGGTACGACAATCGATTATAAACGTTTAAATAGCGTTTCCCCGGCCTTTATTAACGTTTTATTCGGGCGTTTCGCTTTACCGGAAGTTAAGGTTATTAAATAAGGGAACCGATATAACGCAGACGAAATCGGAATAATGAAAAATATAAGGAAAAATATTTTCGTTTTCGGCAAAACCTTTAAAAAGTTTATCTTTTTAAAAAATGCCTTTAAAAAAAGGTGGATTATTATAATCGTATATACTAATGTTAACGGGCGTTCGTTATTATTATTCGTAATCTTTAATAACGTTAACGTATAATAATAATAATTTTCCAATTCGGATAACGTACCATACCAGTAAGCAAAACACACCAATAAGCAAAACACTTTTTAGCACCTCGTAACAACAAATTCAAATAACTTAACAATAACACATCGCATTAATTCAAATCAATCGGATTCTTCTTCGCTAAACGTATCTACAACTTCGTCACAAATACGCGCATTATGTCCGGGCTTACCGCAAATGCCATACTTCCATTCCTTCGTTTTAATCCTCTTACGACGACCCCCTCCAACTGCTGTTGGCTGCATTTTTTCATTACCCCTTTCTTTTTGGGCCAAAAGAATTTATCCCTTTTGTATAGTAAATATTCCTCCTTTTTAAAAACGTTTGTTTTTAATCTTACGACGTTTACTTAAGGTATAATTTGTTTCGCGTAATTAAACGTTTTTTTTCTGCAGAAAAACGGCTTTATACAACAATAACATATAACCTTTATTTATAAAATTAACCGACTTAAGTATTTTTGTTAGCGAGCTACCCTGATAATTTCTAATTTTCCTTTGCAAATATCGTCCTTATTTTGTTACTTTACGGATATTTTTAAGAATCTTTGCGGAGGGTAAAATAAAACCGGCGGAAATTAACGGGGAGACGGTCGGCGTAGGTACAACTGGAGGAACTTCCAATTCGGAAAGAACGTTATTAGGATCGAATGGAACAAAACCAGTTTTCGCGAATCCAAATTTGATATTATCGGACGTTATGGCAGCTTGGAATGCGTCGTAGAAGCCGGCAAGGAAATCTTCTTTGGCAATGTAAGTATGATGGCGTCGCATTAAGTCTTCGATATACCGCGAATAAGCGCGTTTTAAAACAAAAAAGCAAAATACATTAAAAAGTTAAAGCCGATACGAAAAATACGCGGGCATATAAAGCGTAATAATATTGTTGTTGGCGCAGTACTTTTCGAATTTTATCGAATGGTAACTTTCATGGCCGTCGAGGATAAGGAAACGTTTCGAACCTTTCGTACGCGTCCGAGTATGCTTGTCAAAATGCTAGATTTATTCGAAACCCAATTTATTTGTTGTCCAGCTATTATCACTTAATGCGATTTTCCAATCGGCTGCTGGCAGTAAGTTATCGCGGTACCAAAACCCAAAATGATTTTTCCCCGCCATAATAACAAATGGCGGTATAACCCAACCTTAGGAATTAATAACCTAAATAACTGTAACCCATTCTTTATTCTCTTGTTGCGTTTATTTAAGTTTTTTACGTTTTTCGGCATTAATAATTACCATGCCCGTTGCCATAAAAAATCCTATCAAAAATTTAATCTCGTCGAAGTTGTAAATATCCTTTTCTGCGATACCGTACTTCGCAATTATAGCCCGAACAAACTCGAATTACTTGCGAAATAATTTTGGATTTTTAAATAAGACCCGTTAATAATCGATCTTCCGATTTAAACGCGTTTAAAGTTTTTTTGCCGTTTAACAAATCTCGACGCCCAGTTAACTCCGACGCGGTCCGTAACGCATTAGGCAAGTAATAAATTAGCTATATTTTTAACGTATTAAAGCCGGACAGGAAACGCTCGCGTATCTAGGTTAAGGATTCGGTCGATAATCGATTTTTCTTCGGTCGGCGTCAATTTCTGCAAAGGAAAAGCAATATCGGCTCGGGCGCGTTTACCGTTAAAACGGTATGCTAAGGAAGAATGTAAAATTTCATAAATAAAACTAAGCTTTTTATAACTAAGTTTCGGGTCTCGTTTTTTAGCCTGAAAAGCTAGGTTTATTTTCGCTTTTTTTGTAAAACGCTTTATGTTGTAATTGTTAAAAAATAGGCAATTAAAGATGTATAGTTAGAATAGCTAAAAAAGTGTCTCGCTTAATGGTATGTCTCGCTTACTGGTGTGGTACGTTAATAAAATATACGAAAGTTAATATTTTATTACGTTAGAAAACGGTTAAACGAATACCGAAATCGGTTTAAAGTAACTTCGCAAGGTATTTATTTTTAATACCAAGCCCGAAAACTTTAATAAATAAAGGCTTTTAATTATCGACGGCTATAATAATTATATTACCGAAAATTTTATGTAAATATGCCTTTAAAATAAAATTTATATTATTTTCCTACTTACTTACGTTTTTTATATTTTTTTATTTTTTAATATAAATATATTTATTACGTTAAAACGGAAATTCCGTTATTAATTCCGGAAGCGTTATTACGGACGGGTTTCCGAAGTTATAAATAAAACCAATTTTTTTTAAACGCTTTTAAAAATATAATACGAAATTATAATAATTTCGAAATATATTTTAAAAAATTAAGAAATAATAAATTTAAGTTTTATTAATAAAATAAAAATATTAAATAATAAATACGTTAAAAAAAGGGAAAAAATAGTTAATATATTTACTTTAAAATCGATCCGTATTTTATTACGTTTTAACTTTTTTATTTAAATAATTATTTTAAATATTAAAATATTTAAATTATTTAAAAATTTAATTCGGTTCGAGAAATTCCTGGTAGAAGTTAATTTAAGTTACGGAAATTTTACCATACGGCTTTTATTCCGTAAGTTCGCAAAGACCTTTAACGAAAAAACGAATAAGTTTTCCGCCGCCGAGGTTTATAACAGTTAATTAATTATAGCTTTTAAAAAGACGAAATTTAAAAAGCGTAAAAAAGTTTAGTCCGAATTAAATAAGGATTTCGTAAAAATAATATCGGTTAGGAAAGTAAAGATAAGGCTTAAGGCTTTTACGAAGGGGCTTTTTATTGTTATTCGGCGAAATTAACAGGAAGACGAGCTTTCCGAAAGCGAAAAAAATAGCGATTATAATCCTGATTGTATTATTGTACGTGGCTGTTAGTATGAAGTTAATTGATTAAGTGGTTGTTGAGATATTCTTAATTGCGCTGAAGGGTTGTGTTGTTGATGGCTTCAAAAATGGGGGGGCGCGTTGATGGGGTGGAGCGTTGGTGGGGGGGTTGCCTTACAAGGACATCTGGGAACCTAACTGGTCAGAGCCGTTAGATCGCCGAGGGGCGATTACCTTTGTAAACAATATTTTGCGGCTCTGCGAAAAGTCCCCCCGTGTCAGATGTGATGAAGAAATGGCTGATGCTGCAAGAATTGCGGCCACAGATGGCGGCTATTTCTACGACTGGCCAGTCGCCGATGCCATTTCCGGAAGTTTTGTTGAAGGGTTCGAGAGGTTGAAGAGCGCTGATTGTATAGACGGCAGATGGAGTAGCTCAATGGGGGCGCAGAGGGATCAAGATGCAGGTGACGATTGGTATGAGCGGGCTTTGCATCGGCTACACTCACGTCGACCATTTATGACTCGAACTGGCTTCGTTGGTCTGGCTCCGTCGCAAGTTGCGATTGGAGATGAAGTGTGGATTTTCTCTGGTGGAAAGACTCCGTATATTGTACGCCCAGGACGGCGCGGAGCATATACTCTCGTCGGGGAGGCGTATGTCCATGGCCTTATGTACGGCGAGTTTCTTAAAGACAGCCCCGTACATCGGACATATGCATTGGAGTAGATAGATACAGCACCTGCTTCCAGTGTTGACCATCCTCGCTGCCGCTTCACGGCCTACCTTTATAAAGCCAACATATACCCGCATCTATTAACACGAGAGCAGGCCATGTGCTAGGGACGAGGAATCTTGTCTGCAGACCATGAGTGGCCTTAAGTGGCAAGCGCTTTGGGTCACTTCAGAGGAAATGAAGGGCGAGATCAGGTCTCCCTTGGTATCCTTGTCATTGTCGGAATTCAGAGGTTCCGAATGATCAAACCCTATACGAAACCGGCCCGCGCTGATCATACGTTTCCATTATCCATCCCTTGATTAATAATGGAAATAATGGAATAACATGCGAATAATACGCCTATTCATCAGGTTATTCACGAATACATATAGCTGGCATTCCCCAAGCTGTTGGAGGAAATAGATAGCTTCGATGTAGTGAATTGACACATCGACGACACACCTTGAGATTCCCCCTATTTCTGATTGAGTCTTCCCCCATACACTTTTGCTGGCAAAAGTCTCCTCGCATTCTCTAGGGTAGCCTCACCATCTGTCGCACCTCCGTCGCACAAATTCTTATAGTCATCAAACACAAGCTTAGAGCAAATGTTTTCTTTAATTAAGAACGAGCAAAGTTGTGCACTAACGGGAGTCACAGAGTCAGAGCGGGCTCATTAGCCGTACCAGCGAGTCTGACATCAAATCTGATCGACAACACTTTGTGTGCGTAGGTCGTTCTTCGTTCATGGAACGGAAGCTTACGGCTTTCATTAGGCAAAATAGCGGGACCACGAGAACCCCATTGACAACGACTTCATAATGTTTTTGGATTGGTGTATTAATGTTGTCGCTGCTCAACAAGAAGGCGCCGCGGGTCACGTCCGTCATGCAGGGTTTTCAATTAATTAAGCACCATTTCGAGCAAAAAAGCTGACACAATGTAGTGCAAACAGAAATAATGGCGCTTTAGGGTTTACTGCTTACCCAGGTAATCTAGCCGCGCCTTCCTTCTTTAGTCAATATAGTCGGTGATATGGTCGAGGCACGTTTACAGCGTTGAGGCCGGGATGCTCACTACTTAAATATACAGTCCTGCATACGACGTTCCGTGACTGACGCAGTCAATAGCGAAGTGACCAGCTGCGCCTCTTCTCCCTTGTCCCATACGTATTGTAGAATGGGCTGCTAACTTAAATCTAGACTCTGGAGTTTTGACGCGCCAGCTTGGCCTCTGCTTGTAGCCTCTTCGCAGTTTGGATGCCAAACCCATCTGCAAATATCTGTCTGACATTCTCGAGGGGAATTCCCTTCACTTCGGGATAGCAGAAGATAATAAATATCCAACCAAAGAAGCAGATGCCGGCGTAAAATCCGAAAGCCCCGCTAGGTGTCATTGCCTGCATCATCGACAGGAACGTCGAGGCGATGATGATGTTGCAGCCCCAACAGGTCACAGTATTCATCATTGTGCCGAGTGCGCGCACCTCGAGCGGAAGCAGCTCAGTTCCAATCCAGCCGATGGTGGCTACACCGCTCGCGTAGAATGCGATGTAGACGATGATAGCAACTAAGACCAGGATACTAGCCCAGTTCAACGTAGAAGTCTCCAGCGTGAGATCCTTGGATACTGGGATCCAGTGGAATGCTACGGCAGTCAGAGCCATAGAAAGCGACTGTACGTTATGTCGTCAGTTAAGCGAACTAACAGGTGGTCGTGGCAACGATTTCTCTTACCATTCCGATCACAGTGACCAGCAATATCAGTCGTCTCCCTGCTTTGTCGATGATAACTAGGTTCATTAGGGTGAATAGGAAGTTGGTGGCACCAACGGTGATGGAGACAGCTGTTGGGTTGGTGAAGCCGACAAGACCGAAAAGGGTTGCGGAGTAGTACATAAGAGTGTTGAAACCACCCAATTGCGAGGCTACAGTCATGTCAGTATCGCGAGCAAGAGTCGATAGCACAAAGCTTACTAGCCATCACCGCGCAAGCTGCGATGAGAGCGCGCAGGTTAGAAGGTACGCAATGCAGCTGCTTGAACTGCCACCACAAGGACTTGTCTCCCACTGCGTGCACTTCACGCTCGACTGCGAATGTTATCAGGTTAATCTTAGCCTGAACTTGATCCTCGCTCGCTTCGGGATAGACGCGGGCGATGGCCGTCCTAGCCTCCTCAACTTTCCTGTGCATAAGCAACTGACGGGGACTTTCCGGGCACCACAACAGGCATATCGACAATACGATGGGCGGCGCCCCACCGATTGCAACCATGTATCTCCAACCATGAGCAACGTGGGTAAAGCCGGCGCCGAAAACGTAGGAGATCAATTGACCGAAGGTCACGCTAAGGTTGTCAAATGCTATCATCCGTCCGCGGTATCTCGAGGGCGCAATCTCTCCGATGTATAGCGGCTGATAAATTAAGCGTCAGTGTTATCTCGAGTCTCCTCGTAGAAGCCACGATATATGGGGGTCACTTACGATGATCATAGCTGCGGAACCTACGCCCAGGCCAACGACCAACCTGCCCACTGTCATTTGGGCCACTGTATAGGAAGCTGCTTGGATAACGCTTCCCACGAAAAAGAGGACGCACCCGGCATAAACACCAAACTTGCGGCCAAACTTATCGGCCGGCAGCCCAGCAATCAACGCTCCGAGGAGAGCACCACCAGACGTGATCGAAGTAATAAGCTCCTGTTCCTTGGAACTAAGCTTGTGACCAAGATCGTCGCCCAAGCTGACTAGCACGGCAGAAATCACCCCAGTATCATAACCTGATCAACGTTGGTTAAACGTAGAGCGCCACACGTTTGTCTCAGATTTCTTACCGAAAAGGAAGCCGCCCATAGCTACCGTGAACACAATCATCCATACCGTTTTGGACGGTCTGGTATCGTCTATGGAGTTGTCAAATTCCCCCTCGACAGCGGTGGTCTTTGCGTCTTCCACATGTGAGACATGGTCGGCAACCTCAGGAGGTTTCAGTATGACATCTTTCTTATCTGAGGGCTTGTCGACTGATGATGTCGCTGACATGATGCGAAGGCTTTGTCGGGGAGAAATGCAAAGAAGACAGAGTTGACAAGGTCACAATACGAACTTTGCTACTCTTTTAGGTTTCACGAGAATGTTGCGACTTGCTGCTTTATACTCATTACGGATGTAATTAGGTATTGGGCAAGACTATAAGTACTCCAGAGAGCAAAGAATGCCAATAAGTACAGCATAAGTTTTAAATTTTTCGCGCCGGCGTAATGTTTGCACCCCACCAATCACAACAGGTTGATGATAAAAAAACTTTTGTTTCTAAAAAGCCCAAGGCTTAGTTGAGACCCCGCGAAGTGTTCTACAGGGTCACCTCCTTGTTGTATGACAGACATGTGCAGAAGTTGGTTACACCCGATCCCCATAGTGATCTGGGGTAAGACTCTGGGGTAAGGCGGCCGGAGAATGCGGGGGACTCGAGTGGCGGCTCTAAGTTAGAGCTTCATTTCAGGTACCTTAAGGCGGCGAACATGTCTTACCTGCGCCACATTTGGAAACGCCGATTGTCCACTTCAGTCTCGGAAAATCTTGCCCTTTTGTCTCACTAGGACAAAAGGTCCGATGCTATCTCTATGTAGGCGCAGATTCGCACATGGTGGAGGGTGAATGTCCAATCACAAGCAAAAGCGCCTTGGCAACGAGACTCAAGTTGCTTTTGACGTGGGATATTACGAATGGCGCGTAATGTCGCTTCCGGTCTCAGACACGAGGTTCCACATGGCTCTTTTGTATTCCGCTGATCTAGGCCCATCCTATACTCTGTATTTGGTATTGCCGGACAAGGTATTGGACGCGTAGTGACCTTGACGTCAGAAGGAGCATATGTGTCCCGACTCCCGAGCGAATCGAGCTAACAAAGCACACTAGTATATGGAGTACTAAGGCACGAACTGCCGACTCCCGGGCCGAGATCTATGCTTCGTCATCCAATACGTTATGTGCAGCTTTCCTTTTATTCTAGTACCCGAAACGACCCGGTGCTTCACCTCTCCGCAGATTTAAACGGCCTGACACGGCGCGGGTCTCAAGATGTCCGACCGAGGTACCCCGGGTCAAGTCTGGGCGTGCCCGATGCCCTCTTTGCTTTCTCCCTCTACGTTCGATTCCGACGAGGTCGACGACGAAGAGACCAGGTGCGTTCAGTGACGTCATGTTTCAATGCATCAACTTTACTCAGTCACTCCAAGCAGCACGAGGGTAGCTCCACCTATTTCTGCTCCTGCATACGGCCAACGTGGGACCCCACTCAGATTTGAGGCCGACGAAGAGGCTCGTCTTTTCATGCACTATGTGCATGATTTATCTTCGTGGGTAACATGAGACTCGCGTGCCCTATCCCGGAATCCTAATTGGGAGTAACGTCTCACGCTAGATTGACGTCTGCGATCGGCAGTGTCACTTCGGTCTCGAGGTTCCCCGACGTGCGTGTCGTTTTCCGCTGCTCTCTTACGGGATACTTGCCTTTTCGTCCCGCTTCATCGCTTTAGTCTCTGGTGTTGGTCGGGGACGCGCCGCCGACTACCACAGTCGTGCTGTGCAAATGCTCATCCCCATACTGGATGGCCCCATAGAGGCCCTTGACGAGAATATCCTGGCTGCCATCGTGCTACTCCGTTTGTACGAAGAGAGAACAGGTTTTGAAGAGACTGCCATCTTTAGCTGAGCCCGGACTAACGCAGGTCTAGATACTGACGTAGGCACTCACTTGTACGGTAGCGCGAAGCTGTTGAACACTGCTTCTAGTTTAGCAGCTACCGGTGGTCTCGGAGAGGCAGCCAGCTGGGTTGTGCTTCGGCAAGATATTTACGTTTCCCTCACAAAATCACAACCCCTTTGCATCCAGCTTGACCACTACAGACGGTCCAGCTCGTTTACCAACGATGATGCCGAATCTCTGGCCAACCGGGCCGTTTTCTTATGCGGCCAAGTCTTAGCTTATGCGTTTGGATCGGGAGCCACATTTCCAACACTGGATGTCGACGAATGGACCCGACTTAACGACGACGCTGACAGGTGGCTTATGTCTTTACCGGTTGACTTCACTCCTTTCTGGGTGAATGGTCTTGTGGGCGGAAACGTCGACGGCTCTGTGTTTCCTGCTCTCTGGATGACGCGCCCAGCCCACAGTGAGTGCCGCGGATAGCTGTAACGGCTTAAGGTGCGGGGGAAGGATTAACGGATGCGGGGTGCAGTTGCCGGCTACCAGCATTACTACCTTGCGAGAATGCTCCTTGCAATCTTCAACCCCTCTCTATGCAAGCCTTCGCTCAAGATATTACTAGAAAGGAGAGAGGCGGATGTCAGTGCTCCTACCCAATTAAGGTTCTGCTCAGTGTCTCTAAATCTAACAGTGTGCAGGAGAGAGTCCTTAGAAATCTACGTCTGATCATCGGACTTGCAATTAGCAATCCTTCGGTGATAAACGCGAGTTTCACAGCCTCTCATACGCTCCAAGCATGTAAGACCTGCCCGTTGTTTTAATCATGGAACTGTTTTTAATTTGCATACGCTTTCTAGGTGGGTCATATTTGAGTACTAAAAGGGAGCAAGAAGAGGTCTTGGAGTTTTTAAGCAATTTTGGAAGAAGGTCGGGCTGGCAGACGGCACATATAGCTAAGGCGCTTACGGCGCAATGGGAGGAGAGATCCCATATTATGGACCCATCTTATGATGATCTGTTAGTTCCGTCATAAAGGTAGCTTTACACCCCCAAGTTTTAGCACCAGGTCCTTGCTAAAATAAGCAGTGACAGTAGCGGGATCACTCTCACGATTTTTCCACTGTTATAATACGACTGGCTAGCCCGGAGACAATGCTGGACTCATTAGTAGAACATCCCTTGCTGTCATACTTATACGGATTATCAGCAGCCTACTTAGCTATGCGTTTACCGTACTCTCCTTAGCGTCACCTATTATACCGAAATGTGTTTTCCAAGACGGCCCAAGTATTGATCATAATACCCCACATCCCCAACCCCATTGATCATGTGCGGGGTCTTGCCTCTTAAGTACCCCAATTGTGAATGCATAAGCGTCCGTCTAATGGCCGGGTCCGCTCATGCCAGAATTATCAAACAAGAAACTATCCCCGGAAAAGGGTCACACAGCCAAGCGGAGCCTCATTGGACACCCCACAGCGGTGGCTCATTTTAGTCAACTATACGCAGTCGAAGCTATCTAAGATATGGCTCCAAAGTGGCAGCAACAACACGTTTTCTGAAGATGATAGAACTTACACTAAATGCCATGATTGGCTCAATCATTTTTGCCGTGGTTAGAACTCACTTACTTTTCAGGGGGATGTACCGCTTCATTGCTGTAGTAAGTTGTCGGTACTTCCGACTCATGGCTCCTCGAGGGATAGGGCGATAACTACCGGGTTTTATATCGTGACGCCCTTGAAAATTTTTGCACTATTCACGTGTAGGCTTTCATGATTTATAGATTTCATAATCTATTTGGCTGTGGTTATAGATATCCTCATGTCCATGCGTCTTTGATACGCCGACTGGAGTCTCACGCTCGGACACAACTAAACACCTACACAATGGAGTACAAATTTCTTCAACATGGAACTTTGCACGTTGATGCATTGAGGTTGCTCAGGAAGCTGGCGCCCTCGACATTCATAGACGCGTTGGCTCTTGCGGCTATCGGCCTTGCATTATCTGCGTATCTGTTGCGTGGTTATGCGTGGGAAAAGCCTGATCCGCATCAGCATCTCTGGTTCGAAAGACCGCAGGCAGCCGGTGCCGAGGAAGATTCGAGTAAAGTAACAACACGGAACATAACGGAGAAAGCCCATGAGCTGGTATATTCTCTCCGTCGGAACAATGAGGCCATACGTTGCTAATGTGGCACTTAGGGCAAAGATGTCATTATATTCTGGGGCTCGCAATCTGGAACAGCTGAGAGTTTCGCCAACCGCCTCGCACAGGAGCTCCCTAGACGTTTCCGCTTGGAGGCGATGGCTGTAGACCTATCCGACTACGATCCGGACACCATCGCCCTACTCCCTCGAACGAAAATCGCCATCTTCGTTCTCGCAACCTATGGCGAAGGCGATCCGAGTGACAATGCCTCTTCCTTTTGCGACTGGCTGGCGCGAATTAAAGAGGATACCCTGTCGTCTCTCCGCTACGCAGCCTTTGGGCTTGGAAACAGCGACTATCAACACTACAATCGAGTGATTGATCGAGTAACTGCGGGGCTGGAACGTTGCGGTGCCGATAGTCTCACGCCGGTCGGAAAGGCCGACGCTAGCAGAGGCACAACCGAAGAAGATTTCCTCAGCTGGAAAGAGAGCTTATGTGATGTCTTTCGTGAAAGGCTTGGGTTTTCAGAGAACTCCGGTGGCCTGGGGGCTCGGCGTGAGTTCGCCTTCAAGGTCATTGAGGATGATTCCCTAGATCTGTCAGACCTGCACACAGGCCATCCTGTACACGTTCCGGACAGCGGCAAATCTGGGTCCAACTCTCAGATAAAACCTCTGAAAATCAAACAATCCCGAGAGCTATTCACGTCTTCCAGCCGGAACTGTCTTCACATCGAATTCGACATCAGCAGTGCGCCAGAGCTTACTTATAAGACAGGCGACCACCTCGGCATCTGGCCCATCAATCCAGATCAAGAAGTTGACCGTCTTCTTACTATCCTCGGACAGTACGAGAAACGGGCCACTCCAATTCTCATCTCCGCTCTCGACCCCGCCATCAAAGTTAAGATCCCGTCGCCTACAAGCATCGATGCGCTCTTCCGATATTATCTGGAAGTTGGCGCGCCGGTCTCCCGGGATACTGTCCACGGATTGGCAAGCTTTGCGCCCTCGCCTGCAACCAAGGAGTTTCTGCTCAGTGTAAGCCGGGATAGGGATACGTTTACCGACTTCCTCTCTCGGACGCATGCCACGGTGGGCAGGCTCCTCGAGACGGCGTCAAAAGCCGCGGGCGAAAGCTCTACATGGCAGAGTCTCCCATTGTCATACTTGATAGAAGTCTTACCCCGGACTCAACCTCGTTACTATTCGATCTCCAGCTCCAGCATCACCTCACCACGTGCGCCTAGCATCACCGTACTGGTGGCCAACACTGAGCTGACCGGTAGCAACACACCAGCAGTATCAATTCCAGGTCTCGCAACCAACTATCTACTATCGCTCTCTAACTCACTTTGCAGTACTAGGATAGCACAGAATGAGGGAAAGCTCACACATGCTCTTTCCGGTCCCTCCGAAACCCTGGCTGGCGGCTTAGTCCAAGCGCACATGCGGCGGTCGAAGTTCAAGCTTCCTGCTTTGTCTTCATGCCCGCTTATCATGGTGGCAGCAGGAACGGGACTAGCACCTTTTCGGGCATTCATCATCGAGCGGGCTCGCCTTCGATCAATTGGCAAGCCGGTAGGTAAGATGCTCCTCATTTTCGGTTGCCGGCGGCCCGATGAGGACTATATATACCACGAAGAGCTAGAGCAGGCGGCACAGTCGCTGGACGGTCGTTTGCGTATCGTCCCCGCGTTCTCACGCATGGACGGAACACCCAAAGTCTATGTCCAAGACAGAGTGCGTGAGCTAGGCACTGAAGTATCGGAGTTACTCGGCGATGATGCCAGTATATACCTTTGTGGAAGAGCAGGCATGGCAAGGGAAGTTGGAAAGGCTATATGCGAAATCATCAGTTCCCAGAAGGGATGGAAAGACGCGGAGGTACTAGAGTGGAGTGGACGGATGAAGCGGGCAAGAAAGTGGCAGGAAGATGTATGGGGTTAACACAAGTGGCCCGTTAAATGCGCAGACTAAGCAATACCTAAACGCATACGCCGAGATGTTTTCTTCTAGAGGGAAAAGACTGATAGCAAGCGATATGCCATACGCGCATCGTAATATCCTGGGACCTACTTATATCTGTTATACTAGCATGGTTAATCAAAAGACGAGGCCCATATCTCTGTTAGGTGCTGTTGACTAAAGGGCAAGTCAGTACATCAAATCCGTCTGACCCCTTTCTGTTACACATCTATGGGAGAGTTCCATAGCAAGTTACTTACATTGACCGCGTAGACCAGGCGTATGTCTTCTCTGTCTTTACTAGGATATCCAGGAGTGCTTCTTGATCTGGGCGATGGGTGAAACGGTCCCCGGCAAGAGCTATTGCTAGGACGGCGACCCTGAGCGGTTGGTAAGACAACCGTCACTGCACTTCTCTCCAAGTGGGCCATCGAGACTTACGAATGCGTGGGGTGGCAGTTGCTAACCGTCTCCGCTATTCCACATACAACCTTGACATCACTCTTGATGTCTTCCTAGGAAAAAGTCAATATCCAATGTCCCGAGGCAGCAGAGCTCGTAGCAAAGACTGACATCGATTGAGCGTGAGGCAGCTCTGTGCGCGATACCCAATCGCGGTATCTTAGGGTTATGTGCTGCGAGAAGCATCCGGGCTAAGTGGTAATACTGCAAAGCCACCATGATGGTGTTGTTCAGAAGAACGATCTGGGGGAACGACTCTCCACCGCGAGCTTGTCGAACGTATAGTGGGGAAAACGAGTCGGGCTTCGAAGCAGTCCAAGCCACTGAGTACTCAACCAAGCTTTCGTACGTATCATGACTGCTGTCAGGTCCGAAGCAGTACTCCAATACGTCAACTAGATGCAGTATAATCCTTCTAGCCCAAACCTCATCGTTTGCAGAGTCCATCGACCTGTCGACACTGCAGTCTCTAAGATGTAGACCGGTTGGTCTCTCGTTTATGACGGCTAGGTATATTTCCTGTCGCAGGCCGGCCCAAAAGGCTGCTTGGTGCAGGCCACTGGGAAGCAGATACCTACCTTGAATATCTAGTAGATGGCACATGGCGAACGAAGGAGGCTGTTTCCCTGGTCCGGCCAGAGGGACTAGATATGGCTCGATATCAGTACGCTTCGTTCTGGCAGATCATGAATAAGCAATGACTAATGCCATGAGAATTTGAACAAGAATGCGGCCGAACCAAATCGAAGTTGTTACATCCCTCGTATTGCCAACATTTCGTATTTGTTGGGGACAGGAAGCAAATTGCCTTCAAACCTTACCTTCGATGCACTCGTGAAAGTATAGTAAGATGATAGACGCAAACAAAACCTCGTCCAGTGCCGCGCCGCAAGAGTTTGATACCGTCTGGAAACATTGCGAACAAGATTGCTGGAGATTCACACCCTCTGACAGACTGGTAATATGCTTTGCTGACACTGCCAAGATAACTCTGAGTAGAGCGGTGGATGATCTCGCCATCTCCAGCAAAGTCTTCGCGAAGGTTATCTCTGAATCGCACAGATCAAAGGCTGGAGCAAGATTATCCACATAGTAGCGGATCAACTCTGCCTCGGGACGCGCTTTTACCGGAAATTTGGAGTCGATTGTCAAGAAAGATTTGCAGACACCTAAGCATGTAATAGAAGGCGACACGCATCTGTCGGCAGTGAGTACATCCCTGTGGCCTCCCGGTGTCCCATTAGCTTCGTGGTGCCCTGCAGAAGCGTCCCCGACAAGAAAACTCGGTGCCTGCGAGGACCAAGAACCAAGTCTCAATTCAGATTGGGGTGGAGACAATTGATCATCTCCCGATGATCCGTGCTGTATGATGTCTAGCGACTCAGTATTTGGTTGACGTACTTCCCTATTCCTAGGCAGCGGAGGCGGGATGTTATGATGACTTGGTACCAGGTTGGTACCAGCAGCGGTCTGCTGACTGTGAGAAGGCAGTGTCAATGCCGATAGATCAGGTGGTGAGGGCCTTGAGATAGACTCGTTATGACCTTGTAGGTCATCATCGTCGGAGTCAGACTGCCCCCCATCATAGTTTGTCGAAAGTTCCACATTTTCATCTATGAATTTTAATTTCTTGCCAGCTATGCGGCACCATGGCTGGCGTTGCGCAAACTCAAAGTGTCCACCGCCAAAACTGAGACGAAAACATCAGCCTGAGTTTCCTATGAATAGATGAACGGAGGGGTGAACGCAGCGACTGTAGCAGCACCCACTTACCCCGGGTTGAAACTGTGACGAAAACGAAAGTTTACAGCCCTAACACAGTCTATCCCTTTCTTCACACATTGGGTGCAAGGCTCGCCTCCGTCGCCTGTTTTACATTAGCCGCGATTAGTCAGGCCCCCCTGATCTCGCCGCTTAGTAACCTACATTTAATATGCCTGAGCAAGTACGCCTGGTCAGCAAAGCCATTATATCAGCGCCACGCGCCACCAATAGCAAATCATCAATATGCTGCCGTAGGGACGCTACTTGCCTTGTTCGGCAGGACTGTAAGGGCAATGGAAATCCCGCGTTAGCATCTAGATCTGCTGACGGGCCGAACGCACCGTGGGGATATGGAGACGTAAGTTGAGACTGACGCACCTCGCATCCGGGTATTCTCTTTGACCCGCTGGTGGACATAGGTGAGCAAGGGAGTCGTTTCAATCGTAAGATGATGCGGGAGGGGGTCAGCGCGATAGCATCAATAGAGTGTCGTTCATGACGGGGAATTTTATCCCTTATTGTCTTTGGAGAAGAAAGTTTCCCGGACGTTGTGGAACCTGTGGGGAGAACGGGCTTGCGGGGAGAGTTGCCATTTCGAGAAAGGCTTGAAGTATAGCCCAACTTCCCCGCATTCCCCGCTTAAGCTACGGGTAACATGAATACCCCAGATATCCTGAGCGAGAAGGACCGTTCAGCATCGTCAGTCGGGTGGGTACCCATGCTGCATGAGATTCGCTGGTACTCTAGAACAGTTCTCTCTCGAGACGACATAGTTTGAGAGGAGTATTCGTGTGTGACTGCTCTGACAACAAAGGAGGTATATGCTACGTTATTGTGGACTCTGCTGCGCTATGTAAGGAAGTCGTGCGGACGAAGTCTACGAGACGAGCAGAGTCGTGATGAAAATCATTGACACACTTCTTGAGGACCCACCCATCAAAAGCGTATCAATTATTTTCTTCTAATAAGAAGAGCTCAACTTTCATATCAGGGACGACTTCTTCTCATCAACTTATATCGATCGTGATATTTTGGTTAATACTCTGGCAGCATAAAGAGACAATCAGCATACGACGAGGGCACCGCAGGCAAACAAAAAATGGCGGATATAATGACCCTGTCAACAGTGCCATATGCGGCGGTCTTGTTATTCTTCGTTCTGATGTATTTCCTTGTGTATCCTGTTGTAGTTTATTTCAAAGATCCGAAAGGTAAACGAGCTCATTTCGTCTTTCTGCCTGACATGAACAAAAACTAAACAGATCACCAGGACTGCGAAAATTCCCTAACATGAGCCTGTTCTCCGGAATCTCGAACCTACCCTTCATGATATTGGCACACGGCGGGGCTCGATCGGCCTATCTTGCGAAACTTCATAAGAAGGAACCTGTGCTGCGGACTGGTCCTAACACCCTGTCCTATGGTAGCGTCCGCGCCATCAAAGATATATACGGCCACGGCACCCCATGCCTCAAGGATGAATCCTACTCTTTAACCACCTCGTCACACTCCCACCTCGCCGATGTGGTAGACAAGCAGGAGCATGCAAGGAAGAGGAAAGTTTTGTCCTCGGCATATGCGCTGAAGAACCTCGAGGGCTGGGAATACAAAGTCGCCGACAAGGTGACCAAGCTGTTTGCTCAGCTTGACAGGTGCTGCACGAGCCCTCTTTCTCCAGGCCAAAAGCACCCTGATCCCAAGGATGTGGCGATCGATTATCGTGCGTGGGCAAACTTCTTCACTCTCGATGCTATTACAGACATTGGTTTGTCGGAGAGCCTTGGCTTGCTTGAAAAGGGGCATGACCGCGTGGTTGGCCAAAGACTGGATGGATCAACCTTCGAGGCGAACCTCCGGGAATGCTTGTATCCTAATGCTAGGAAGCAGTCGCTTCTCCTATGGAGTTATGAGCACTACAGATTGTTGGATAAGGTCTCCAACCTTATCCCATTCTACAGGCGCATGTCCGAGGCGGGAAAGGGCTGGGAAGGTATTGTTCTCCACCGAGCAGCCAGACGACTCGAGCGTTACAGGGCTGGAGAGACGTTGGACGACTTCTTCCAAGCCTTGATGGAGGACAAGAACGGCACTCCTAATAACTTAGAGTGGGGAGAGATCGTTGCCGAGATCAACATTATGATGAACGCTGGTAGTGTGACTACCGCTATTGCCGTCACCAATGTCCTTTACGAGCTTCTGAGGCACCCACGGGTAATGGAACGCCTTCGTGAAGAGATTGATGGCGTTCTCGAGCCGGACGAAGTTGTCGCTCCCTACGATAAAGTGAAGCATCTGCCCTACCTTCGTGCTTGCTTGGACGAGTCACTGCGCCTACAGCCACCGACGCCACATGGCCTCCCACGAAAGACACCCCCTGAGGGACTTTGGATTATGGACCAGTATGTCCCCGGAAACACGACCGTCAGCATCTCCGCGCTTGTAGCGCATCGAGATGAGTCAGTCTTCCCAGATGCGGACTCTTTTATCCCTGAGCGGTGGCTTGACGAGAAAGGCAAACAACTCCAAAGTCATTTCATCACTTTTTCAGCTGGTTCCAGGGGCTGCATCGGACGTAACATTTCCTATTTGGAACAGACAGTGCTCATTGCCTCACTTGTGCACCGGTATGACTTTGCTCTACCGCGTAGATTTGAGCTACAGAGACTAGAAACAATGAATCATATCCTTGGAGAGATGCCGGTAAAGGTTTGGAGAAGGTCGTTATAGACCACATACTGGATTGAGCTGGGCAAGCTTACAAATCGGGATAAAAGCTTAACGATGAGGGTAATCCTTAACGCTCGTTGGAAAACCTACAGGTTGGCGAGATATAAAGTCGTGAAGTCAGAAGTTTGTTAGTATACGTAGTTAATAGATAAGACATCTTCGCTTCCAGCTTACGGCGTTTGATATGAAGTAGATTAAAACTGTCCATGCATCGGCACCGTGTTGCAAACCAGCGACTGTGAACGAGTGTGTATCGACGCGGCAAGATTCGGTGGCTCGGTTTCCGGAGTCTATCCAGTGCCAACCTTGTCTCTATCCCGGAGCCTGGTAAGTGTGGAAGACCAATCCCGGCTGCCACGCTACGACACATAGTTGCCTATATTCCTAACCCGGGCCGTCGAATACTGAGACTCACCTCGCGAGCCGGAGCTTAGGCGCGACAGAGTGAGTGAACGAATAATCAGTATTGGATAGGTAGTCACTTGGACCTTCACACGGATCGTCGTGTGAGGTTTGACGCTGCAGATACCTACAAGTCACAGGGTTATTTTTAGTTATGGCGAGGGAACACCTACCCATGCAATTTTAACCCAGAAACCCATAACGGCTCATATATATGTCGACCTACCCATCCATACCCACGCTAACAACTACGCCGATGACGACGCTGACAATTGCGTTGATATTTATCTTAACAAGTCCGCCCTTACCGGTATTATAATTATTGCAATGTTATTTTAATTTCATGGCTTTCTAATCTTATACTTATTTACATGTATAGATGTAATAATTATTAAGTTACCAGAATTTAACTTCGGTAATGTCTAGTAGCTTACGAGTGCTTACTCCCTCGCCGTATTTTCATTTATTATCATTTACTGAGGCACTATCTGTTATACGGGGTTAGTTGGCGGTATAAATGTATTTAGAGAATTGTATGTTATGTAAACTCGTCGAGTTCGATCAGGATTAATATCTTCGAAACTTAGCAACCTGTGAGAGCGGTAAGTAGGGGCAGAAAGATCCGCAATGTTTAAGTACATACAAATTTGAATGTGATCCTACTTGGCGGTAAAGTGGCCGTGGTGGAGGTAATTAATATATCCCTGCGACTTTGTTTGTGCTGGTGCGGACAACCCCAGGATTTTCGGGTTACCTTCGCGTGAGTAGGCTTTCCAGTCAGGCGATCCTAATACGACCCTTTCTGTTTTCGGCGGCCAGATATGATGTAAGGCGACAAACAAGAGAATTCGTTATGTCTTTGAACGAAGTTCCTATCCCTGCTCGTGGAAAACCCCGAGCTTAGTGGAGAATCCGGGGGGAGCGCGTGGGGATTGTTATACGAGCTATGCTATGGTAAATAAAGGGCCAATTAGCAAGTTACGCTAAACCGCGTACGTATTGGCCAGAATGGTAAAAGTTTCCGAACAGATCCACACATCCAGGTGCTCCACAACAGCTAGATGTCGGGGGAACGCTCCAGTGAATCGCCTCCAATATCAAAAGTGAACCGAGAAGAGAACTACGCAAGGATACATGTGCATGCATCACAACGGACCGTCAACACGCCTCCTTGCTCTATTGCAGGACGATTTACGACAACCTCCTCTGCTGTTTCGTCAGTGACGGACGCGCGTAGCTAGCGTTCTCCACTCATGAACTTCCAGGGCGGCTCAATGCAGGATTCCTGTGTAAGTATCGTTGTGGACAGCTCTTATGAAGGGCTTGCGGAGAACTATGTTTCGCAGCTATATAATACTCAACCTGTCGTAAGGCAAGCATGGCCGTGTAGCTATCTCGTGCGTCCAATAGGTAGAGACAAACACCAAGTCATCCTCCCGAAGCATCACACCCACTTTGCCAAGTCTACTTTTAAACCTGTTGAAAATGGCAGTTCAAAGGTTGAAATTTGGTATTGCTGGGTTGGGACGCATGGGGAAGCGGCATGCGGTCAATTATCTACATCGAACGCCCCGTGCTGAAGTCGTTGCTGCCTTTACACCAGATGAGGCCGAGCAAGCCTGGGGCAAGGAGAACCTTGAGCCTTACGGCGTCAGAATATATTCTGATTATAAGCAGATGCTCAATCACCAGGGCTTGCAGGCTGTGGTCGTCACTACGGCAACCAGTGTGCATGCTGAAGAAGCGTTAGCCGCCATAGAAAGAGATCTCCACGTTCTATGCGAGAAGCCCATCTCCCTGGACATTGGCACCGTAAGTCCTTCCACATTTGATCCCGTTACAGCTCCAGTTTCCAAAATGTCAAATGATATATTGACTTGTCGCCTCATAACAGTGTCAAAAAGTCATCAAGGCCGCAAATGCGAAACCTCACCTTAAAGTGATGTGCGGATTCTCGCGGCGATTTGATGCCTCATACAGAGACGCTTTCGAGAAGACGAAGGCGGGTGTGATCGGCCAACCTGTTGTCGTCCGGTCACAGACATGTGATAAGCACAATCCCAGCGATTTCTTCGTCAAGTATGCCGAACACAGTGGCGGCTGCTTCGTTGACATGAGTGGTTCGTACCTTAACCCTGAAAAATCTGTCCTGATGTCCTCATTCTTACTGATACCACACTGTTAGTCCACGATATTGATCTCACCCTTTGGTTCTTCGGCGATAACACACCTGTGAAATCAGTTTCTGCTTCAGGGATCAGGGCTGTTCATCCGGGACTGCAGAAATTCGGGGACTGTGATAATGCTGTTGGTATCGTTGAGTTCTGGGGAGGAAAGATCGCCTATTACTTCTGTTCACGCATGATGGCCCACGGCCAAGAAGATACCACGGAGATTATTGGCACCGAGGGCAAACTTGTTGTCAACGGTAACCCCCAGACAAACCTCGTCAATACATATACAAATCATGGGATCACCCGCGAAGTACCGTCTGATTACTATGGGCGGTTTGAGTATGCATTTGTCACAGTAAGTACGATTCAATATTTACCAGTAGCGAGAGCTCTAACCAAGTCGCTTCAAAACCAGGAATCGAACGAGTTCACTGCTGCTGTGCTTGACAACACTAAGCTGCCATTCACCATGACCAGCGCTCTCCGCGCGGTTGAGATAGGAAGTGCACTGCAGGAGGCTCTGATGAGTGGAAAAAAGATATACTTTGATGAGTCAGGCGACCGCATTGAGAAGCCTAGCTTATAGAGTGGCTATCGTCCAGGTTAACACATATTGCTATGTGCAACCTATTACCGACGGTCATTATGCTTAGCAAGTGCTTACTATATTGCGGAAAAGATTTGCAAATCCTCTTGAAGCTTTCCAGTCAATAAACAAAAGTATCAAGTACCAAGGTGTGACCCCTTTCTAGAGCCCAGTACCTCCCACCAGTGAGCACCTGGTTTGTGTATATATAGGACGGCTTGGCCCCGAGTAGTTTGGAAAAGGCAGGCATTAATGGTCATCCATTTACTACCTATACTGCGAACTACTAGCTAGGCTGATTCTTCTGCCTTCACTCTGTACTTCACCCATTTCTCTGGCAAAAAGTTAAGAAGACTCGGTGTTCATTGCTATCCAGGACCCTGTGCGCTGGTTAGGAATGCCCACATGCAATTGCTTCCATCCCCCGTTCCCATAACGCTGCGCATTGTTTTCGTACGTAGTTGGAAGACAGAATATGGCTTTATACCCTCATAGCATGATACGGTTTCCAATAAACAAGAAGCCGCCCGAAAGTTGAAAGCAAGACGAGTGTGATGTTGGTGGCCCAGAGGATTCATTGGCAGTACCGCCCTAATGTTAGAACTCAGCAGAGTTTTGGGCGCTTGAGCAGTTATTTGTTTAAGCATCATATCACTGAATATGTTCTCGCACCTGAATCAAGCTCTGGGCTTACCTATTGCTAACACTGCTGAGAAAAACATGGCAAGAGGCTATTCGGATGAAGCGTTGCATATAGCAGGCTTAAGGGGTTTCGGTATTCCGTATGGGTTTAGGCACCTACGTAGGTAGTCATTCCTTGCTTGTACTTATGATCTTATGTTGTGATATCTACGGCGATCGACAGCTATCTGAGAAAATGGCATAATGCAAAGTAGAAGGCAAAAAAAGCGGCGTAGCTGGTAGGAGCTAGCATAGATAATAAATAGAAAACCATTAATGCCTCTTTTTTTTAACTATTCGAGGGTGAAGCCCTTAAATATACACAAACTAAGCCCCCGTTGGTGGGCCACCCGGCCCTAGAAAAGGGGTCACCCCTTGGCACCTAGTGTGGGTGACCCACCTTTGGAGTGCACCCGCCTTTGGAGAGCACCCCCCTGACTCCCATCAACATACCCACACCATGAATTTACATACAAAACACCATATAAAATAATGCAATTAAATGTTATAAAAGGTTTCGCATATGCTTTAATACAGAAAGCGCACTTTCCAATAGATCCTGCTTTTCTAACGCTACTTACGCCTTGTAATCCTTTATTAACTTCGCCTGCTGTTACTTTATTTCCTTTTGGGCCTTGTAAATATCTTTAATATTAGCGAATAATTCGCCCGGCGAAGGCTTAACTTTTTTTTTATTATTAGCTTTAATAATTCGTTTTCTTCGCGAAGGAGTTAATTTTCCAGCTTTAAAGCGGTAATAATTTTAGCGTTACGGTTTAGCGCTTTACTTGTTTTTCTTACGAAGGTTCGATAATTGCGTTTCGCACCAGCGTTTTCGAATAAGAGGTATTTAAACAGTTTCTTTAGGTCTTGGCTTTCTTTTCGGTATGAAAAACGTCGAATTATCGCGTAGCTTATAAGGGCTTCCTTTTATCGGAATAGCTAACTTAGTAATATTTAGTTCTGCATGGATTACCTTAAAATTTTTAACGATTTTATTTACATTTAGCGGCCAAACCCCTGCGTAACGAAAGCTGTTGTAAATATTTTTTTATGTAATAGCCTTATGGCGCGCGTAAGCGTACGTTTTAATAAAGCGCTGCTTTATCCGAGGCGCAGATATATCGTAACTTTGATAGCTTTTCGTCCTTTAACGATAAGTTATCTTTAACGGCGAAAAACCGCTTATATTTAAGAGCTGTAATACGTAAAAGAAATATGGCGGTAGGTAGATTAAGGTTACGTTATTAATTTTACATTCGTATTACAGCTGAACGAATTCGTACATAACGTGTTTATTTATTAAAAGGATTTTTCCGTCGGTTTCTTTCGAAAGCTTCGTTTTTGGAAGATAGATTTTACGGAATTATCGCAAAGCAATTTGGGAGTTGCTTTATCCCGAAAATACATTTACCGGGGAATTATATTAGGAAATTACTATTTCTGTAATGTAATTCCTTTGAAAATAATTATAGAAATTAGATTTTCGCCCGCTAAAGTAACTGCTTCGAGGATAAAAGCCTAAGCAGTACCTTTAGACTTTTTTTTAATTCGGTATGGCCTTTAAAAGCGCTATCCAGAACCTTTTTACTGCGGGATTTACCTTTTTGAACGCTAGCTTTATTTATATTCGTGATTCTTTCCGGCTTAATTTTCTTTTTGACGATAATACGCTTTAAAGGCTTATGATACCGCTGGAGGGCGTTATCCTGGGTATTTTTCACGTTGAAGACTTCGAGCTGCCTTTCGAGCTTTATTTTGATACCAGAGTTTTGGTATATAAAGCTATTAACCCAGTATACCCTTAAGGTTTTTCGTTTCCATGGTTTTGTAGAATGATTTCGGTAAAGCGACGGATCTGAATTTTGTTAGGAGCTTGTCCAGCATTTCTTCTTATATATATTTATTTCGTTACGAAATCCTTATCGTTTTTTAAGAGGCGTTGATAAGGTTTAAGGGCTTCCTGCATGGAAAGACCGCCGTCCCGGCGCCTCCGGACCGTTATAGCAGAGGTACCTTAAGCGGCAGTTAAATTTTTAACCCATTCGCTTTTCCTCACTTCTTTAAGTGACTTAACAATAAGATACTTTTTATCGGGACACATTTTCAAAATCGAATACGAATTACTTTAATAATCGTTGTGTTACAGTATATTAATAAAGAAGGTTTATATTCGCTAGAGGGGAAAGTTCGTTCTCCAAAGGTGGGTGCACTCCAAAGGTGGGTCACCCACACTAATAACAGCCCCGAAATGGCGGATAGGGCGGAGCATATCACCAACACCCGTAGGTGCTCCCACTAAAATGGGCGTACCAGGAAAAGCGCAGTAATCATTATCCGGAATAAACTCGGAGCTGGTCTGCCCACAGGCACTGAATGAAACGGGCAAATCGGAAAAGAGGAACGGTGCGGGATGGTCAGCCGTTGCTATTTCCTCGAGATCTTGATTGCCATTTTCGTGAATTGCTTCTTCTTACGCGCCTGTAGCAATTGCCTGCCAGGGCAACGGCTAGGCAATGTTTAAATCAGCCTAATGCTCTTATAGCGTTGAATAAAATCTACAGTAATAATGAAGATTAAGTAAACGACAGTGTCTAGACAATGACGCTTATGGACAACTCTAACGGCATAGATAGTAGCAGCTTATAAAACTTGTAAACAGTTAAAAGCTTCGAAAGAAAAGCGCTGAACCCGTAATAGTAATTGAGAAAGGACACTTCTTTTAGGGTTTGCACTACTCACCCACCTACGTTAAAGTTTCCACCTACGGGTACTGTTAGATATAAGGGACATCAATTGTGTTGTTTTGATTTACGAGTTGCAAGTGCTTTAAAACGCACACTACTTTTTAATGGAGCCTAGCTACGGAACATATTTGTTCCAATTAGAGGGATTCTTTCCGTAAATAAGGTGTGTTCGTACTCTTTGCTAGCTGAGAAACCCATTTAACGCTTTGGAGCATTTATGTTACGGCCTGGTCACTCGTAGCGCGTGTGAGCTTTTATAGAGCTGTAAGCACCAGAATGATTGCTATAATTGTTATGACCAAAGGGCTTGGCTCGGTTAACAGACGGTCGGAGGTTGTAGGACACATTTCCGATGTGGGTCCCAAGGTCACGTAATCTGCTTATTCGACTTACGGAAACTTACAGTGGCTTACTTAGTACGCAAGGTAAATAGGTACGAGTCTCGACGAACACGCTAAGAAATAATAGAATATATATACGTTCTTTATTTCGTAGAATTTAGATAATACCAAGTTGTTATATAACTTAGTTACTTGAAATTATATTTGTTATTACTAAACGGAATTATTAACGTACTACACAAGTGAGCGGCACATATAAATGAGCTGCACACTTTTCTTAGCCATTCCAGCTACTTATTTTCAATCGTTTATTATTCAACACCAAAATTATGGAGCGCCTTATAAAAGAAGCGAGAATGAACTTAGCTATTTAAGCTAAAAAACGAGACCCGAAACTTAGTTATAAAAAGCCTGATTTTATCTATAAAGTTCTACTTTCAACCTTAAAGATACGATATAACGATCGACGCGGCCGAGCCGATATTAATCCTCCTATGCGAAGATTGACGGCGACCGAAGAAAAATCGATTGTCGACCGAATCCTTAATTTAAATACGCAAGCGTTTCCTGTCCGGCTTCAGTACGTTAAAGATATAGCCAATTTACTGCTGGCCCAACGCGTCCCGGAACGAATTGGAATTAACTAGGCGTCGAACTTTGTTAAACGGCAAAAAAAAACTTCAGACGCGGTTAAATCGGAATATCGATTATTAACAGGTTCTATGCGAAAATCCAGAACGTTTCGTAAATGGTTCGAACTTATTCGGGCCACTATCGTAAAATACGACATCGTAAAAGAGGATATCTACAACTTCGACGAAATTAGATTCTTAATAAAGCTTTTTATGGCAACAGGTATAATAATTACCAATGCCGAAAAACGTAAAAAACCTAAATAAAGGCAATAAGAGAATAAAAAATAAGTTATAATTATCCAAGTTATTAATTCTTAAGGTTGAACTATACCGCCATTTGTTATCATAACGGGGAAAAATCATTTTAAGTTTTAATGCCGCGATAACTTACTGCCAGCAAACGATTAAAAATCGCATTAAGTAATAATAACTGGACAACAAATAAATTAAATCTCGAATAGATACAGCATTTTAACAAACATACTCGGACGCGTACGAAAAGTTCGTAACGTTTCTTTATCCTCGACGGCTATAAAAGCCATTATTCGATAAAATTGTAAAAATACTGCGTTAACAATAACATTATTACGCTTTATATACCCGCGCATTTTTCGTATCGGTTTTAGCCTTTTAATATATCTTGTTTTTTTATTTTAAAACGCGTTTATTCGCGGTATATGAAAAACCTAATACGACGTTATCATACCTATATTACTAAAGAAGATTTCTTTACCGGCTTTACGACGCGCTTTAAGCTGCTATAACGTCCGATAACATCAAATCTAGATTCGCGAAAGTTGGTTTTATTCCATTCGATCCTAATAACGTTTTTTCCGAATTAAAGGTTCCTCTAATTATATCTACGCCAACCGTCTTCCCGCTAACATTTGCTGGTTCCATTCGTTCCCCGCTCGCGAAAACCTTTAAGAATATCAAGGAAATAACGCAACAATTACGTTATTTGCAGAAAAAGATTAGAAACTAACAGGATAACTCGTCAAGTAAAATGGCTAAATCGGTTTATCATTTAATCAAAAGTTACTTATTAATTCTGTATGAAAAAAATCTTTTTGGGGAAGAAACTGCCCAATTACGCGAAACGAATTACATTTTAAACAAACGTCGCAAAACTAAAAACAAACGTCTTCAAAAAGAAAAAACATTTACTATTAAAAGGGATAAGCTTTTTTGGCCCAAAAAGAAAAAGGTAGTGAAAAAATGCAGCTAATAGTGTCAGCGAGCTGGGTGTGCGTAGCGCCGCATATACGGAAAGGTCACCTAATGATCGGCCCATATATGCTCCGTGGCTAAACTACTTAAAGCTGCACGCGTGCAACAAGCACCTGCAACTTAGCTGAATATAACAACATATTTGATGTCCCTTATATCTGATAATTAAGAGTCTTATTCGCTTAATTAGCGTTACATATTAATTGATTAGCTGTTGTTGAGACGATATAAGCTATACATTAATAACAATTATTTATACATTTTATTAGCTACAATAGCGACCGTACCATCGACGTCCTTCATTATCTATAAAGGACCTAAGAACTGGGATTACTTTAAGGGGGAATTTTAGTTTAAGGCATACGCTTTTAAAATCTGGGATTATATCGATCCTAATTAGTTACGTCCGTGGCCAGTTAAACTTATAAAACCCGATATAACTTCTTACCTAAAAAACGAATCCGTTTTCAGACGCAAATTAATACCTTATCCTTTATAGGAACCATCGAAAAAATCGATCTTACGAGTTAATTAACGAATATCTTTAAGATAATGACCGAAAGCAAACAAGCTTATAATTAGAAATATACGGCGTATACTTATAAAGATCGGAAGTACGATATCTTTTATAAAAATATTAACGACCTGACGAAATAAGTTCTGAAATCTATATCTTTAGCGATTAAACAGATAAAATCTTTCTTAAGAAAGAATTTACAAAAGTAATATACTACGCTGGCTAAATCTAATAAGGTATACGACGATAGGCTTATGATTAGTACCTAACGGGAATACCGTAAAATATTAAAGTAAGTTTCGAAGTTTGCTAAAAAGTTAAACAAATAAATCGGAAAATAGCAAAAAATTATAGCTATAAGGTAACGATATAAAATCCTAAAAACGAATACGACAATCGGATAGGTTAACGACTTATATACAGCCGTAACTTTTATTATGGAATCCTAAAAAACTTCATTCCAGATAACGAGGAAAACCGAAATAAAAAACGGTACGATTAGTTACTAAAAGGTAGCTGTTAATTTTTTAGATTATTAAGCCCAAATCTATTTATTATTTATATTACGAAACGTTAAAACGGTATTTTCGACGTTTTACGGAATTCCCGCAGATCTGTTTAAATAAAATGATTTTAATTAGGATAACTCCAAATCTATTAGCGCCTAGCCGCGTAATAGACATTTTTAAACGAAGGTCGAAACGAAGTGGCCGTAAAGGTTTATATTTAGATCGAAATATTAGCAAGCGAAAACGTTAAAAGTCGGACGTATAAGGTACCCGTTATAAAGCATACTTAAGCACCTTGTATAAGTTAACTTAATGCTATTATGCGTTTCTTAATAAAGCTTTAGCGAAATCTAAGTTTAACAGAATAATGGAAATTATGGTTAAAAAGCGGATTGCTTTTAATTAATCTTTAAAGAAAAAAATCGACCGTTTCTTAAAAATTATAAAAGATTTAATTATATAAAAAACAAATTAACTTTTAAAAGGAGTAAAACGAATTTTGGTAATTATATTTTTTAATTTCCGATTAACGTAACGTAATAAGCGCCTTATTGTTCCCTTTAAAGAATTTTTTTATTCTGGACTTAGAATCCATAATATATATTTTTAACCTTATTAATCGGTTCTTGAACTTTAGGTTAGCCGTATAAGGCGACGGAGTATACGTAAGTAACAGATTTGTACAGATTAAAAGGTATGGAAAAGTTAATATAATACTTCGAAGCCTTAACGGTACGAAAGCGTTACCTTTATACGACGTAGTCCATTACGAAAGTTTTGTATATAACCTGGTATCTTTCCGGCAGCTTCGGAAGAAGGGGTACTGGTAAGATAATAGAAAAACCAACAATTTTATTCGAAATAAGTACGATTAAGCGGTAGTTACACTAATAAATAAGTTTAATTAGTTCGTTATTAAAGATATTAACGTAATAGCTGCTTATACGGCTTGAATAACTTATAGACGAAACGTTAATTTATATATAGCGAAACTATTACGAATCGGTAACGGTACGATTTGGCATTTAAGATTAGGATATTTAAGGCCTAAAGTAATCGTTTAGTTATAGTTTTGTATAAAAGAAATCCGCTTAAAGGGTTTTACAATAATCGAATATTAAGCATGTAGCAAGGCGAAAGCTAAAAGACAAATACGTCGCAAGCTACGGAAGGAAATATCCCGATTAAGATAGAAAATCGCCGTCGACTTCACAAATTTCGAAGAAAATCCAGAAAGGTATAAATACGTTATATTTGCTACCGACAGATACTTAGGATTTATTTGGGATATTTACATTAAAAACCGACAGCAAAATATACTGATTGCAGCGTTTCGATATTTCCTAAGAATTTTAAAAAATCAAGACAAAGCTTTTTTATAGGTAATCGAGTACGATAACGAAATCCTAAAGAATTACTAACTTCGAAATATGTTTTAATCGTTTCCTTTCAGCATTAAACTTAAACCTTTAGTACCGTATATATAGGCCTAAAACGGGGGTGCAAAAAGTTTAAAGGGTATAATTAAGGAAAAAGTAATTACAATACAAAATAGCGTTAAGTTACTGTCGTTTTTAATCGTATATATCTTTAAAGCGGCAATATATCTATATAACCGTACCTTTAAATTCGTACTTTTTTAGGAAAGCCCATAAGAAGTTTACTATATTTACCTGGTATATAAAAACGGCGTTAAAGTATTTAATCGGAAGCTTTAATAGGCCTACCTGGAAGTATATGGTTATATGGCCTATGCTATAACAGCTGCCGTTATAAAGAAAAAACAGAAACTTTAAAAGTTGAATCCTAAAGCATAAATTGGGTTTTTCGTCGGTTACCGATTTACGAACATTTACGAACTCTGCAACCCGTTAATTAACAAGGTTATCGCTATTCGAAACGTACTGTTTAACAAAAACGTTATCTTTTTAGGTAATATCAAAAAATTTAAAAACAACCTTTTTTATATTACGGAAAATAAACTACAAAAACTGCTTCGACAGGTAAAAATATTTAATTAAATTAATAGCTACCTTATATATATAAAGAAAAAATAAATACCGAAATAGAATAATTTAATTACTTTTTAAATAAAAAGAATAATTTTAAAATGACATAAACGTCGAAAACGACGTACGGCATGGAAAAAAATAAGCTTGTTCGTATAGAACTAATTATCTTTATATAACCGCTGTATTCTAACTATTTCCGTCCTTTAAATTATTACTGCTACCAACATTTACCTTAATAATTATTACGATTATTGCGCCGACGGAAAATATAAAAGTAGCCTTAGGATTCTATTATATTATTTCACCTATGTAACGGTAAAAAATAAAAGTATTTTGTGGATCGAAGTTATTTTCTTATACGTTCCGTATTATAAAAATATTACCAAAGTTGATTACAAAATATGTGAGGCCGTATTTAATATAAAACGAATAGCTTATTTTGTAAGTACGCGTAATAACCGGCTGGTAAGTTACGAAAACTTAGGGAAAATAAAAACCCGAAACGTACGTTACCTTAATCGCAAAGGTGTTATAATAATAATACGTACGGTATTTAAATTATAAGGCCGGGTACATAAACGAAATTTACCGTTACCGCCGTAAAGCCATAAAAAGCCAAATATATATTCTTTGGAGAATATATTTAAGGAAGCCGAAAAAGTTTATTTATAGAATTATATAAAAATGCAGTTTTAAGAAATTATTAATTAATCTTTTTTTAAAAAGAAACAAGTTTTAAGATATATGTAAATATACGTTTATAAGTTTAATAAATACTGTTAGTTATAAAAACATAAAATCCGTTTCGTCGTACACAGCAATTAACAACTAAAGAACGCTTATGGCGATATATACGCATTTATATTTGCTAAAAGATCGTTTCGAACCCTAATCGCTATCGCGGCTAAGCTTAACCTAAAGCTAAAGTAATATAACGTTATAAAAGTTTTCGTTAATGCGAATTTGCGCTATAAAGTATACCTAAAAATATCCCCAAGTTACCTATAACGTAAAAAGATACTCTTAACTAGGAAGGTAGTATATAAATTAAAAGAATTACTTTTACTTTGGCAGAAAGATTTTATTAATATATTAAAGGATTTAAAACTTAATTTCGTTCCGTACGAACCTTATTATTTTATCCGGTAAAGCATATTTCTTTCTATTTTATGGACGATATTATTGCCGCGTATAAAAAAAAAGGTTTAAGACCTCGTCGATCAGTTTATCTAACAGGTTTAAAAACGGTATACCCTTATAAAAAGTAAAAACTTACAATAGTTTTTCGGTATCGAAATAATGAGAAAGAAACTTAACAAAAAGATTTAATTATCTTAATCCGACTTTATAAATAAGCTGGCTAACTTAATTTCCAAAAAAAGTTTAAACAATTACTTAAATACGCTTATAATAAGCGTTAAATTATTACCGAACTTTAATTTTGTTTATTTAAAGTCCGTTAATAAATATTAAAAGAAAATCGGTTTCATTTTATATATAACTGTTAATACTTAACCTGATATCTGCTTTACTGTATCCCGATTCGTACGATTTAATTTAAATCCTAGTAACGTATATTACAAAGCTGCCGATCGAATTATATTATACCTGATTAAACCAAAACGTTAGCGTTATAGTTTAGGAGCAAAGATTCGATAGATATTTAAAACAACGCTTTTTTCGCGGATAATACGATCGATCGAAAAAGTTTCCAAATTTACGTGATAAAATTATTCGGAAAAGTAATAAGATAACGGGCAAATAAGCAAAATATAATAATTACTTTCATAACCGAAACGGAATTATTATTTTTTACGCAGGTTGCAAAAAAAACCTTATTTAGCTTTCGATTAATTAAAAAATTAAAAGTTACTTTAAATGCAGGACCGTTAAATATGTTATGCGATAATTAATAGATAATACGGTTAGTTAACGCCGACGTCGCCCATTTAAAGATAAAGTTACGGTACGTAAATATATATAACTATTAGCTATAAAAGATAACAAAAAAGGACTTAATTAAAATAAGTTATATAATTACGGATAACATGTTGGTTAACGGATTAACTAAACACCTATTACGAAAAGCTTTTGGGTA
The DNA here is from genome assembly GCA_004155945.1 of Monosporascus sp. mg162. Lineage (NCBI taxonomy): Eukaryota > Fungi > Ascomycota > Sordariomycetes > Xylariales > Monosporascus > Monosporascus sp. mg162. The sequence goes on along the minus strand of QJNY01000038.1, from coordinate 148,109 downwards.
TTTTAAAAAACAGTTAAGATTAATAAATATTACAAAAACCCTGGACCGGGGGAGGAAAGTTTTAAAAGAGATTTCGGACGAAAAATTAGCTGATTAGGAGGACTTAATCGCCGGAAGAAAAGTGGAATAGACAGCTGTGGCTTTAAAAAGTGATAAAGTATAACAATCAACGCCGTAAATGCTTCAAGGCGTTAAGGGGGTATGTCAGCTAGCTGGGGGGTGCGTAGCGCCCCATATACGGAAAGGTCACCTAATGATCGGCCCATATATGCTTCGTAGCTAAACTACTTAGAGCTGCACGCGTGCAATAAGCACTTGCAACTTAGCTGAATACAACAACACATCTGATGTCCCCTATATCTGACAAATAGCAACTCGAGGAGGTCGTTGCAAAAGGGTTAAGACCAAGGAACGGAAGTATGGCGTTTGCGGCAAGCCCGGACATAATGCGCGTACTTGTGAAGAAGTTGTAGATACGTTTAACGAAGAAGAATCCGGTTAATTTTAATCAATGCGATGTGTTGTGGTTGCGTTATTTGAATTTGTTGTTGCGAGGTGCTAAAAAGTGCGCCGCTCACTTGTGTGTGCAGCTCACTTGTATAGTACGTTACTCTAATTGTTTAAATTTCTACGATATTATTATTAATATAAACTGAACGATTTAAGTTTAATCTTTGGTTAAGATTATCACCGTTATACGTTATAAGCTTTGATTTAATAATATCGTTAGACTTTAAACAATATTTAACATTTTTAAAATATGAATTACTACTGAAATTACCGTTTTTACCTTGACGTAATAAATATTAAAACGTATTTAATAAATTAAAACTATTATTTAATAGCTTATTACTTAAGCCGCCGCTTTAATTAACCTAATACTCACAATTATTCCGAAATTTAAGGCTAAGAAAGCCGAACTTTACGATATTCAGGAAACGTTTAAGGATTTTTGATTTAGACCAAAATATATTAGCGATTCGAAATAATTAAAAATAAGGACGATAAAATTTTCGTTATAGTAGAGTTCTTTAAAGGGGACTAGTTAGATTAGTTTAAGCCTATTATACGAAATTTCCTGGAAAATGCAGTAGATAATTAAAAAAAAGGTTATTAATTTTTTAAATAAAAAAGGTATGCTAATTTCGAAGAAAAACTTAAAGAAAATTTCGATAATCGGGACGTAAAACGAAAGATAATATAAAACCTTTTAGAACTTCGATAAAAGAAATCCGTTTTTAAATATGCAGTCGAATTTAAGAACGTTATGGCCAAAGTAAAATAAGTAAAAAACAAAAACGATATTCTAATAGACGTCTTTCACAAGGAACTAAAAAGCGATATTAAGGATGAAATTATCAAAACCGAATCGTTTAATAGATTCGACAAATGCATCGCCGAGGCTGTAAAAATCGACAGTCGACAGTTTAAACGACGGCAGGAACGACGTAAACAGTGCACTCTACGGTTTCAGTTTTAAAGAATTAATTAAGATCGAAAGCGCCTTACGTTTTTTACTTTTTATAAAATTTGACTAAAACTTATAAAATCAAAGATTATCCAGTCGAAAAATAAAGAATCCGTTATTTGCTATAATTGCGGTAAATCTGGGTATATTGTACGAAATTGCGAAAGCTTAAAAAAGTACGTACATGAGATTCCAGGTTTTAAGAATTAATATAAAAAGGGAACCAGTAACGTGCCACATAAGCGAGCGGCTTAACAAGCGAACGGCTCAGTTTTTTCAACATTCCAATTACCCAAATTCAATTGTCCATTTTTCAACACCAACAATACAGAGCGCCTTGCAAAAACAGCGAAAATAAACCTAGCCGTTTAGGCTAAAAAACGAAACCCGAAACTTAGTTATGCGAAACTTAGTTCCATATATGAAGCTGCCCAAATAATCTTGCGAGCTCGATATTATGATAGATGCGCTCGAACCGACATTGCCGCTAATTTGCGCAAATTAACGCCGACCGAAAAAAGAAAATCGATTATCGACCAAATTCTTAACCTAAATACGTGAACGTTTTCTGTGCGGCTTTAGCACGTTAAAGATATGGCTAATATACTGCTTGTCCAGCGCGTTACGGAACGCGTCGGAATTAACTGGGCGTCGAACTTTGTTAAACGGCAAAAAAAAACTTTAAACGCGTTTAAATCGGAAAAACGATTATTAACGGGTCCTATCCGAAAGTCCAGCAATATTCGTAAATAGTTTAAGCTTATTCGGGCTACAATCGCAAAGTACGGCATCGTAAAAGAAGATATTTACAACTTCGACGGAACTGGATTTCTAATAAGGCTTTTTATAGTAACGGGTATAGTAATTACTAATATCGAAAAACGTGGAAAATTTAATTAAACGTAAGAAAGAAAAAAAATTGATTACAATTATCTAAGCTATTAATTCCTGAGATTAGTTTGTAACGTCCCACACAAGCTCGCGACTGACACAAGCTCGCGCTTCGTTTTTGTTAGCATCCCAACCATTCAACTTCAATTACGTATTTCTTAACAACAACAACATGGAACGGCTTACAAAAGAAGCGAGAATGAACTTAGCCGTTCAGGCTAAGAAACGAGACCCGAAATTTAGTTACAGAAAGCTTAGCTCTATCTATAAAGTTCTATTTACTACCTTAAGAACCCGAATCAAGGGTAAACGCGCCCGATCTGATACCGTCTCCAATTCGTGCAAACTAACGCCGACTGAAGAGAAATCCATTGTCGAAAGAATCCTTGACCTAGATACGCGAGCGTTTCCTGTCCGACTTCAGTACGTTGAAGATATGGCTAATTTATTGCTAGCCCAGCGCGTTGCAGGATGCGTTGGAATTAACTAGGCGTCGAACTTTGTTAGACGGCAAAAAAAACTCCAGACGCGTTTAAATCGGAAGATCGATTATCAACGGGTCCTATGCGAGAATTTAGACATATTTCGCAAGTAGTTCGAGCTTGTTCGAGCTATTATAGCAAAATACGGCATCGTAGAAGAATATATTTACAACTTTGACGAGATTGGATTTTTGATGGGGCTTTTTATAGCAACGGGCATGGTAATTACCTGTTATGACCAGAGGGACTTGGCATGGAAAGAGACGGTCGGAGGATATGGGAGATGTCTCCGATGTGGGTCTTAGGTTACGTGACTGGCTTAAAGGTTTTAAAGCGCTTGGAATTTTGAGCCCCTTAAGCTAGTAAGGGCCGGCTTAAAGGGCTTAACGGGCTTAAGAGTTTAAGCCGCTTAAGCACCTGAAGCCAAAACCAATATATATATATTTATTATTTCCTATAGTTTAAATAACATCAACTTGCAATTATAACTTAGTTACTTAAATTTATATCTATTATTACCAAACGTAATTATCGCTTTATTATTCAAATTCTTACGATATTACTGCTAACATAAACCTTACGATTAGGTTTAATAATTAGTTAAGCCTATAGCCGTTATACGTTGCAAACTTTTATTTAGTAGTACTGTTAGATTTTAAGTAATATTTAACATTGTTAGAATGTCGACCAGCGCCGAAGCTACCGTTTTTACCTTTACTTAGCAGCTGCAAAAACGCGTCCAGCAGCTTAAGGCACATGTCCAACAGCTCACTGCCCAGGCTACCGCCGCCCTAATCGATTCGGTATCAGTAGCCGTTATTTTAAAACTTAAGGTTAAAAAACCTGAACCTTACGATGGTACAGGAAACGTTTAGGGCTTCCTAATTTAGGCCAAAATATATCTACGATTGGAAAGGATCGAAAGTAACGACGATAAAATCCTTATTATAGCAGGATTCTTAAAAAGGGACGTTTTAAATTGCTTTAAGTTTACGTTACGAAATTTCCTGGAAAATATAAAAGACGACCAGGAAACGGTTACCAAAAAGATTTTCGAAAGTTACGTTAACTTCGAACAAAAGTTTAAGGATAATTTCGACAACCCGGACGTAAAGCGAAAAGCTGTATAGGACCTTTTACAGCTTAAACAAAAGAGACCAGTTTTTAAATATGCCCTCGAGTTTAAGAACTTTATATCTAAGGCAGGATGGGTCGACAATGAAAACGATACCTTGATCGACGTCTTTACAAAAGGTTAAAAGATAATATTAAAAATAAAATTACCAAAATCGAACAACTTAGCGTATTCGACAAATATATCGCTAAGGCCGTAAAGATCGATAATCGATAGTTTGAACGACGATGAGAACGACGTAAACAGTTCGCCCTACGGTCCAAGTTCCAAGGAATTAATTAAAGTCGAAAGCGTTTTACGTTTTTCACCTCCTATAAGACTTAACCAAGGCCTATAAAATTAAGGGCCACCCAGTCGAAAAATAAGAAATCCGTTACCTACTATAACTGCGGTAAGCCCGAACATATTGCGCAATAATGCAAAAGCGCGAAAAAGGTATATTAGGTTCCAGTTTTTAAAAATTAATACAAAAAGGAACCTAGTGACCGAAAGACGATTAATATAATCCGCGCCAAAAATAAAGACAACCCTCTACTAAAGGTACGACAGGGAATAAAAAAAGCTAAAAAGCTAGGCCAAACAAAAACTAAAAGGCCAAAAAAGTTAAAACTACTGGATTTATTGTTACCCAGTAGCTATAAAAGCACGAAGGATAAAAAAAACTAAGCGATAATAAGCCACCTACCCGTACATAGCAGAAACGGCAACAGAAAAACAACCAGTTAATGCTTAACGCATAGCTAAAAAAATACCGAAGATAAGACGAAAACCTGTACCTAGGAAAACTCGATCAGTACAGAAAGTTCTACGCGGTTAGTTGTCGACGACCGCAATGCGAGGTACATAAAGATAAGAAAGAATATATCGCGCGACGAATTATACCCATGTAGCAATAAGGCTTCGATTTCAAAAATCGAACTAGAAATAATCCTAAGGATTAGAAATGGTATCGCTATATACGAAAAGCCGTAATAGTGGAAAAGATCGACGAATTGGCAGCTACTAGGAGCTAGCTAAAAGGAAAATGCTGTCCTGCATATAAACCCTAGTGTTATTACGAATAATGCGATTACTAAACGCAAGAAGAACTAATGGAAAAAATAGTAGAAAAGTACTGCCAGAAAATGATTACCAATTTACGAATTTAGTTAGCCTTTACGAAAGACCTAGAAAAGCAATTAGTTATATAGGAAAAAATTCGCTTTTCTTCGAGCTGGAAAACCCTAAAACCAGAATATATTACCAAAAGAACGTTCCAAAACCAAATAAAATACTTAATAGTAACGCTACGCCGACAAGAGCAGCAGTTAAAATAGATCCAAGACGAAAATAAAAAACTTGAAGAAAAAGTTTAATAATTCGAAAATAGCCCAAAAGATTTAAGCTTTTTCTAATAGGGCCTTAGGCTGGCAGAAATAAAGGTAAATAGTAACATCTTAGGAAAGCTTTGAATGCGATACGAATAGTACGAAAGAAACTTAATACGGTCGAAGTACGAATTAAAAACAAACAATATACCGCATTTATAAACTACGGAACATAAAAAGGTAACTATATCGCCCTAAAAATAGTTAATAAGCTGCAACTACTATGGAAGAATAAGGAAAAACTTTACGAAGTCGAAAACATAAAAGGTTAAATATTTAGTTACGACGATAAATAAATCCGACGCGAAATTAATTACTTAAAAATCTTTATCGAAAAAAGAAAGCAAATTATTAATTTCGATATTATCGTTATAAAGGATTATAACTTAATTTTAAATTTACCATTGTTAAAACAGTATAACCCGGCTATTAACTAGAAAATTTGCGAGATAAATTACGATTTATTTTTTAACGATAAGTTAAACGACGAAAGATTTTAATTCTCGATCGATAAAATAAACGAATATAAGTATAAAGAAACGGCAGAAACCTTATTACCAAAAGCAATACGGCATATTTAAAAAAAAGGGCATAACCGAAAAATTCGACGCATTATTACTAACATTAAAGCAAAATTTAAGCAAATAAATACCGATTTAAAACGACCGCCCGAAAAGCTACCAAAATAAATAGTTAAGGTACTTTTATAGTACTATAAGTACGACAAACTTGGCAAAAAATTTGATACTAAATTACTAAAACATAGCGAATAAGATTACGAAATAGTCTTTAAGAATAGCAAAAATACCGATTTTTATCGGATATACAACTTGAACCATATAAGATTATACGCACTCCGCGATTATTTCGAAAATAAGCTTCGAAAAGGATAAATTCGACGTTCTAAATCACCAGCCGGATACCCTATATTCTTCGTACCTAAAAAAAGGAGAAAGCTTCGATTAGTAATAGATTATCGACAACTTAACGATATTATCGTTAAGGACAGAACGCCGTTACCATTAATTACTGAAATAAAAAACCGCCTATAAGAAACCAAATAGTTTACAGTTATCGATTTTCGAAATAGCTATAACGTGCCACACAAGCGAGCGAGACACACAAGCAAGCGAGACACTTTTTGGCACCTCGCAACAACCAACCCAAATAACTCAACCACAACACATCAAATTGATTCTAATTAATCGTATTCTCTTTCGCAGACCGTATCTACAACTTCTGGATAAGTACACGCATTATATCAAAGCTTATTGCGGATGCTATATTGCTATTTCTTCCTGCCAACCCGCCTGCAACCGCCTAACTTCAACAGCTATTAGCAGCAATTCTCTGCCACAACCTTTCTACTGGCTAAAAGAACTTGGTCATCCTATAAAGCAAATATTCATCTTTCTGGGAAACGTTTGTTCTAATCGTATAATTACGTAGATCTCGAGTTATTACGAAAGCAAGCCGGACACGCCCTGCCATAGGCCCTGCTACACGCCCCGCGAGACGTTCCGCGAAACGCCCTGCACGGACCCCCCATGCCCCCCAACGCACTTCCAACGTGCTCCCAACGCGTCTTATAACACGTTCTCCGACGTATATCTTCAACGTATTGAAGCCGGATAAGAAATGCTCGCGTATTTGGGTAAAGATTCGGTCGAGAATAGGTATCTAGTCGGTCGGCTTTGGGTCGTATGAATTGGAGGTAGTATTAGCTTAGACGCGTTAAAAGGTGGTTGGTCGCGGGCAGGTTGGGTAGGGGAAATGGCAACATAACGTCCGCAACGAGCCTTGATATAATGCGTGCACTCGTCGAGAAGCTGTAGATACAGTTAACAAAGAAGCATTCGATTGATTGGAGTTGATTTGAGGTGTTGTGGTTGAGTTATTTGACTGCATTATTGGGAAGTGGCAAAAAGTGTCTCGCTCGCTTGTGTGTCTCGCTCGCTTGTGTGTCTCGCTCGCTTGTGTGGTACGTTAACATAATTCGGATAAAAAAAATATACGAATAAAAAACAACCTGTAAAACGAAATATAGCTTGTACGAATACCTAGTTACCCCTATAGAACTAACCAACGCACTAGCAACCTTCTAACGAATGATAAACCATATGCTAAAAGAATACCTGGATATTTTTGTTATCTACTACCTCGACGACATTCTTATCTACTCGGAAATGGAAAAAAGCACGAAAAACATATTTATCAGGTCTTACAAACGTTGCAAAACGCCAAACTTTTGGTCAATACCGAAACAAGCCATTTTTACCAGCAAAAAGTCGAATTCCTAAAACATATTATTACGCCAGAACAAATTCGAATAAACTGTAAAAAGTTATCAGCAATTAAGGATTAAATATAACCCATTAATGTTAAGGAAATATAAGCATTCCTTGGATTCGCCAATTATTACCGACGATTTATAGGTAATTTCAGCAAGATAGTTATGCTATTAACAGAACTTATTAAAAAAGATAAACTCTTTAAATAAATTCCAAAAAAGGAAACAACTTTCCAGCAAATCAAAAAGGCCTTTACCAGTAAACCAGTACTAATTATGTACGACCTAAAGCGACCAGTCAAGTTAAAAACCGATGCTTCGGATTATGCCTTAAAAACTATGGTTAAATATCGAAACGATTAAAGAAAACTTTACCCGATTACGTTCTATTCTTATAAGCTATATAGAACCGAATTAAATTATCCCATCTACCATAAGGGATTCCTAGCTATCGTTAACGTTTTCAAGGAATTTAGATACTACTTTAAAGGTAACATATACCAAATCAAGGTATATACGGATTACAAGAACATTATATACTTCTTTACGATATGAGAACTTCTCGAAAAACAGTTGCGTTACGTAGAAAGCCTTTTTGAATTTGATTACGTTATTATCTATCGAAAAGAATTAGAACATAGCAAAGCAAACGCATTTAGTAAACGACCTAACTTGAAAAAACCTAAGGTCAAGGTACAGCAAACAATCTTCGATATTACACCCGAAGGATATCTAAAACAGCGACGAATTGCTACAATACGAATAATATCAGCTAATATATATTAACGCATTTAACAATATAATGCCAATCAACTAGCAAAGTACTAAACATACAAAATATAAGTACTCGAAAACTTATAAAAGGACTTAATACGAAATATATACGAACACCTTATACATAAACACCTAAGGATTTACAGAACCCTAAAACGTTTACAACGGATATATTACTTTCCTAAAATAAAAACTACAGTATAAAGGATTATACGGTAATGCGAGATTTGCACCAAAGCAAAGATACGATGACATAAACCTTACGGAAAACTATAACCCTTACTAGTCGCCGAGCGACCATGGGATTCGATTATATTTGATTTTATTACTAAACTTTCTTTAGTAATAGATTTAGTTACAGAAGTATATTACGATAGCATCTTCGTAATTGTTAATCGATTTACGAAATTTTCTTATTTCCTACCTTATAATGAAAATATTAATGTCAAGTAAGTCGCATATATTTTCCTTAAACATATTTTAAGTATTTACGGACTTTTAATGGAAATTGTTTCGGATAAAAACATTACCTTTACTTCGAAATTCTGGCAAGGTTTGATGGCTTAACTTGGACTAAATCACAAATTATCCAGCGCATTTAAACCCCTAATAAACAAACAAACAAAAAAGACTAACTAAACGTTAGAAACGTATTTACGATATTATATTAACTACGAACAGAATAACTGGGTTAAGAAGTTACTAGTTGCATAGCTAGCTTACAACATTAGTTACTACGAAAGTATTAAAATAACGCCAGCAATTGCTAATTTTGGTTTTATATCTAAGGTTTACCGAGATTTATATAAAGATAAACCAGCTAACGTCAAAGTAATTTTTACGTTAAAATAACTTAAATAGCTGCACGGAAAAATAAATCAGAACTTAATTTCGTACGCAATTAGATAACCAAATATTATAACTAAAAAAGATTAAAAGGATTAACCTTTTCGGAAGGGGAAATGGTTTACCTAATTACCAAAAATATCCAAATAAAAAAGTTAAACAAAAAATTCGATTTCAAATATATCGGCCCATACAAAATTGCTAAAAGAATTTCAGAAAATAACTATAAATTGGAGCTACCGCCGCAAGGTAAGCTTTATCCAGTTTTCATATTTCCTTATTAAAGTTAACAGCAGATATAATCCAAGTTAATATAGGGTAAAATTAAGATAAGGAAATTATGGAGGATATATTAATTTACGAAGCAGAAAGAATACTAAATATACGGGAAAAAAAAGGGACTTATGCAGTACTTAATAAAGTAGAAAAATTACCCAAATTCCGAAAATACCTGGAAACCCGCAAAAAACCATACAAGCTCCCAGCGCCTTTTAAAGAACTTTTACCAGCAACGCCAGAAGCGCCAAGGTTAAAAGTATTCCAGTCTACGCCATCCAGCAACGCCAAATCGGTTCCTTCGATACCAGGCCAATTAATAGGTATAAAAGTTTATGTTAATGTTACCTCGGCTTCCAGCTATTATTACCTTCGTTCTAGACGTTCAAATTCTTCCATCGCCTCCGCGCCTTAAATACCCCGACGTAGCATTTTAACCCCGTGCTGGCGAAGGACCTTACGTAATTTTTGAAAGCGATCGATCTTATTAACGGCAGAACGGAAAGCCTTTCACGCCTGTTTTTTTTCCCATTCCAGTCGCTTCTTTTTATCCAAAAGCCGTTGGTGTTCAAAAACTAAAGGACCAAATAAATTACAAAAACCACCATGTTTAACGTAACGAAAGTATTTCCCCGAATTAGGATATACCTTATAAACCTTCCATTTAGATGTTACGGCCTGGTCACCCGTAGCGCGGGGTAGCTCTTATATAGCTGTACGCACTAGAATGATTGCCACAATTGCGATCATTCCACCGATCTTTTGCCCTGGTGGCGGAGTGGCATTGGTGCAGCCATAACAGTTCCATTCGTTTCCTACCCGCGAAAACCCTTAGGAATATCAAGGAAGTAACGCGGTAATTACATTATTTACAGAAAAAGATTAGAAATTAAAAAAGTGGCTCGTTAACTAAAATCGCTGAATCAGTTCATCTTTTGATTAAAAATTATTTGTTAGTTCTGTACGAAAATATTTTTCTTCGGGAAAAAGCTGCCTAATTACGCGAAACGAACTACATCTTAAGAAAACATCGCAGGATTAAAAACAAAGGTTTTTAAAAAGAAGAAACATTTATTATATAAAAGGGATAAGCTTTTTTAGTTTAAAAAGAAGGGAGTGGTGAAAAAATACAGCTAACAGCAGCTAAAGGGAGTCGTCGCAAGAGGGTTGAGACCAAGGAACGGAAGTATGGCGTCTGCGGCAAGCCCGGGCATAATGCGCGTACTTGTGACGAAGTTGTAAATACGTCTAGCGACGAAGAATCTGATTGATTTTAATTAATGCGATGTGTTCTTGTTGAGTTATTTGAATTTGTTGTTGCAAGGTGCCAAAAAGTGTACAGCTCGCTTGTGCGTACAGCTCGCTTGTGTGGTACGTTATAATGAATTTATTTAATATATATTTAATTAAAGGAGTTTTATGAATTACATTAAACAATTTGTAACAAAAAAAAGATTTGGTACAATTTACTTAAAGTTTTAATTCTTTCCCTATATATTATTACTTCGTTATAAGAAAAAACAACGTTAATTTTTAAATTAATATCTAAAAACCTATATAAATTTAACCATTTATATGCTTACAATTACATAATTTTAAACCATATACATTTTAATCCTAATTATATATATTACCTCCGGATTTTTCCATAACTTATTAATTATCTGTAAACTTCTTTTATATATTATAAAACCTTATATATTCCTTTTTATTCCTAATAACACCTCTAAAAACTACTTAAAATATAAACTTTACCTTATTTATTATATTTTACATTCTTTTTTTTCCAGTTCTAATGCTAATTAGCCAAAAATATTTTCGATAAACTTATAATGTTCCCAAATTTCCTAAGTATAAATAATTTTATAGAATACCTAACATAATACAGTTACTAAAATAATACCACCACCGTTTAATAAAGTAAGATATAGCAACCGTAACCGAAATTTATATAACGATTTCCCAAAAAATTAAAGCGTACATAAAGATTAAAGTTCTTCCAGGTTAGCTTTCGACACGAACTATATTAAATACGGCGCCATTTTCCACAGCTTACCCCCAGCTATATATACCTCTCCCTTAAACCTTTTAACAGCTAACAAAATAATAAATACGAATATCACTAAAGTAATATTCAACAAAATTGCAATATTACAAGGCCTTAATAAAACGGTATTTATTACTATATAAAAAAAAATATAGTTTACTTAACGTTATAAATCCCTCAACGAATATTTTACCGCCCATAATATCGCAATAACATTTTAATAAATAATCAAAAACCTCAATTGCATATACATAACTTATAAGACGATTACAATAAATACATTTATATACAACAACGCCATACAATTCCCGTTTCTACTAAACCCAAACGAAATTATAAAGTAACATGCAGCTTTATTCATTATCTTCATTATACCAAAGTACTTCGGTAAAATTAATAAATAAACAAATACGAATTACTAGATAGTAAACCTTTAAAACTGTAAAGCAAATATCCTTTATATTATAAATTTAATTAACGCCTATTTTTCAAAAACCCTTACAAATCGGGCCGTTTAACGTTTCCGGGTATTTATAACCGATAATACTTTACATAATATAAATAATACCAAAAATATAGCTGTTTTATAATCCCGATCAAAAGGATAAAACCGCGATATATCGTATCATATATATTATATAAACGTTATCTTTATAATACTAAGCAAAACGAACATCCGCAGTTATAAATAGTTAGCTAATAATTAAATAATTATATACAATAATTGGATGTTTAAATATCGAGGCATATTAAATACTAATAACGAAAACCTTGATAGCTACCTACCGTATCCGGATATATCCGCACTTATATAAAATTCCGATATAAAATTCCGAATCCTATCCGGAACTCGAACTAAGCCGAAAAAGAAAAAGCGCAATACCAAGCAACAAAAACCTTATATCTTTACACGCTAGACGGGTCGGAAAAAATAATCTTAAAAGCCGCAATCGGAAATGCCGGTAACTGTTATTTCCGGGTACCCAGCATTAAAAGATATATCCGAAAGCCCGGAAAAAGTACTCGACGGAAGCGATTTACAACTACCGAAATCCCTATCGAAACAACGACAAAATAAATAACAAAAACCCGCAGATATTAATCAAAACTCCAAACTATTTACCGCGAAAATACTACAACCACCGAAATTTCCAGCAAAAAGGCGATAACGTACGCAGATGGCCTTAAAAAAGGCTAACCAAAAACCGGCTCCAAAAAATACCACTTACGGGCTCAGGAAGATAAAATTATAAAACGTAAGGGTTCCGGATTTATTATAAAACCGGAATTCTAAACATTTCGAATTAATATTTTAAAAAAAGCAAACGCCGGAACAACTGTACCTATAGCGAAAGAGTAGCCTTTTTAATATTAGCAAAATATTATTTACGTTATTTATTTACCCGTATATTCGATCCTTTATATCAAATAATCGATTCAAACCAACGTATTTTAAAAGTTAAAAAGAATAAAAATATTTTAAAAACTAATATAACGAATTCGAAAAAAGGAACCACAAGATAAAATTTAAGAAGTTTTAATTCGGCGATATAAATCAAACGGTATAAGTTAAAAAAAAAATTAATAACTGCGATAAATTATAAATAAAAACGCGTAATATTAAAATTCGTTAATTTCTCTAATTTAAAAGGTTTATTGCATATCCGTAATAATGGATAGCTGGTCCGGATTAAGAAAAACTAATAGCCATATAATACTTAACAAACTGAAGACTGATAAAATAAATATAATAAATAACACCTATATTAATAGCTTCGTTCGCATTATTTAACTGCTTGTTTACGCAACCAAGTTATTCCAGCATAAAAAAGATATTATTTCGGACTTTTAAACGACGCTAATATCCTGCACGGATTTGAGTAAGCTGGCGAAGTATACTTTCAACGTTTGTACTTTAGCAAACTCGAAGATATACCGTTAAAATCCGCGAAAAGTTACAACGTCCGCTTCGACTATTATTATGCCCTACCCATCAGGGACCTAGGCAAATATATAACGTCGCAAAATCCAATTAAACTTTATCTCAAGAACCTGGAAATAATTTAAGATTTTAATATTTTCTTAAATTATTAACCTTAACCGACATTACGTAAATGATAACATTTATCGTACCTTACAACCGCAACCTTACTTGGAAACCGAACGCGTTTTTCGTTATCCGTTTTAATCAAAACCGGCCGGGTTTCGTTTTTTAATTTTCAAGCTAATATCGTAATTATTACCATCGTCGGACAATTACCTTTTGCTTTTAAGGCGTAATTTTCCGACATATTATTTGTAACGTCGGACTATATATCGTTACCTTTTGGTAAAGCCGGCGATTCCGGTAACAATATAAAAGCAAACAAATCAAGCGAATATAAATACGGTAACGAAAGTAAGACTAGCAAATTGAATATGTCAAAGAACGATAAGCTTTAAAGTTAACGTTATAAAGAACGAAAACGTCGCAAGTTCTTATTTAAAATTATTTAATATATCGCAAATTATACATACGGATCTCAACGTCGCGATTACCGGACTTGCAACTCCAAATTACGAAGGCATATAAATTATATACCGGGTTAATATTTAAACTATTAAAATTCTCATTAACTTCTTAATTACTAATTTAAATCGAGCGATTATAATTAATAAGCCTTAATTAAAACGGGGCGCAGCTTACGGCGGTTACGCAATTTTTTCCGATATTTATCGAACTTATAACGCGGCTACAGTCCGTAATTTATATAGATCGGTTCGGAGTATAAGGATACGGCGGCGCCGTTGCTTTAAATTAAGCGAATTCCGCTGTTTCCGGAAAATTTCCTATACTTTTTACGATATAAAAAGTACGGTTTTTTCGTAAATTAAATATAACGTACAAAAAAAGCAACTTTTAAAACGTTCTAATATTGGCATTTGTTAAGCCCGGGAATTACCTTAATCAATTCGATTATATTTTAAATTAAATAAAAGCCTTTAACTTTATTTAACTTATTCGGAAACGTATTAAGCAAAAACCGTTTAAATGTAATGGAAATAAACGTTTACTTTGCTCTTTTACGGCCGAACGGAAACAACCGTATAGAAAACAATTAGTTCGTTCGTCGTTTATACTATAATTCGATTAGTTCCTAAGTAACCTCCTTTAACGAACCGGCTTTTAATTACTTTTACGCGAATTTTTTCGGGTTCGAAAGTTCGGGTATATAAATAAAATCAGGCGTATATAAATTACAACAAGGTTTAGCCGGAATAAAATTATTACCGTCCTTTTTAACATAACAATTCCTTTTTTTAAATAAGTTAAAATTATTTTACGTACGTATTCGCTGTTAAATAATGTACGCCAGTAAAGCCTTATCTTTGTCCTATTTTGTAGATTAAGATAACTTTATGTAGGAAATTTACGGCTAACGCGAATAATATGATAACTAACCGAAAGATAAAATTGGGATTCGACGACTGCCTCGTCCTAATCGGGATTATTTGCGATAAATAACCTATCGTCTTCCTTATTATCCGAATTCACGACGTCGATTTCTACTGCGACCTTTATATTTTAATAAGCAGTACGATCCTTAGCTTGCCGGGCCTGGGTTTCCTTTATTATTTCAGCCAATTTTGCAATAAACGGTTCGGTTTTATATTTATCGAATACCTAATAACGTACAAATAATATGGCTAATTTATAGCTAATCATATTTAGTCGCTTATACCTACGAACCACTCGATTAAATCACTGTTATAAGTTTTTTATCGAAAAACATTTCGGTATTTCCTATTATACCATTCGACCAATAGCCGGGATATCTATACTTAATCCAAAAGTGACAATAAATATTACGATACGGATAAAACCATCAAGCTCTTTTAATTTGTTGTATACGTAGACTTAATTTCTATAAGGCATTTCGAAGCTATAAAACTTAAAAACCATTTTTACAACCTTCGACAAATACTCCCGGTTTACTATAATCCTGATTAAGTAATTTCTGATATTTATAATATGCGCCCTACTATTAACATAAATAATAATCTTTGTAATAATACGTAAGCTATTAAATTAGATTACGGAAATTTTACTTAATAACTCGGGCGCGTTAACTAGTAAAAAATCCAAATACACTTAATTCGAACGTTAACCTTTAAAAAATTAATAATGTCGATTTCGGAATGATCAATATTACAAAGCCGAACCTTTGCTTTATAGACATACCCAGTTAAATTTCCGGCTTTACTAAAGCCCTTATATTTCCCGATTATTTTCTTTATAACTCCGCTAACAGTTGCTATATATGCAAATTAATATACATAAGCAGGGAAAATAAAACGCAAATTACGGATATTGACATATTTAAGCCGGAATTTTTCTCATTCTAATAATAAATATGCTTCGTTAATAGCAACCAAACCATATCGTCGTTCGAAAACAAAATTTAATATAACAGTTTGGAATTAATCGCTCGATAACTATTTAGGACCAAAAATAATATAGCTATATTATCCGGTAACTATAAGCTCGAATATCTCTAAATCGAACTTTTTCGTTTCCGCGGATATTAAAATAGAAATAAAACATAATATTGCTAATACAAAAACTTATTATTCTCCGGCCAACTTAACTAAAGGTACGACGTGGATAATAATTAAGTTTATTATTAAAAAAAAGGCTTAAATAATTAAAGATTTTTTAAAGCTTATCTTAATAACGAAAAAAATATTAAGCTTTTCGAAAACTAGATTATGTACCGTATTTACCTATTCCTTCCGTAAAATACGGCCTTACCCGCCAAACATGCCGCCTAATATAAAGCGAACAAACCGACGGCGCAAAGTTTCTATAAGGTTATCGGCCGTATATTTAACGTTAGCGTATAGGCTAATTACGTTTATATCGGCAAAATCTCGGTAAAGGTATTAGATAAAGATAAACGCTTCGCTTTCAAAGGTTAAGTATTTAAAGCTTTAAGGTATCCACCCTAAACCTGTTACTACGTCGTCTGTATTCGGCTAATTAAAAAGAAGATATGTTTCGGGGCTTATGAAAAGCGGGCTTCAGCCTTATATATCATTATTTTGGCTTATAAGGTTATGTTGTTGTCGTGCTGGCCCAAAGAGGGTAAAGGGTTATAGTATATACATAACGAGATTTTCAGGCATTTTTTCGGGCGCGTGGTATCAATTTCGTTCTAATTAGGACCAAATGTATATTGAAATGGTGCAGGGTGCCGGGCCAGAGGGCATGGCTTGGCTGATTAGTTAGTCAGCTCCACATGTGTATTTCTAGGAGTTTTTTCCGCCGGGCGCAACCCCGAGATATTTTTATCATAGTTCATCATCGTTTATCAGTTACTTACAATATACACTTATATTTATTTTAAAGTCTGGTTTAATACAGACCCAAATATAGTGTTTTCGTTTACTTTTATTACCGTTATATTCGGTTATTTTATTATGACCCGCTTTTTAATAATGCTTTAATTGGAACCGAGTCTTTCCGTTCTAATTTAAGTGGCTGCCAAGGAGAGGATACCGGTTTTTGTTAGCTACTGACGGACCTCGATTTTCGATTAATAAGTCGGAAGGAACGGAAGGGACGAGGTTTTAATTAGATGTATTTAGATTCGAATATAATTACGACAATAGCTACGGATACGATAACTTGAGCGGCATGTAATTAACGACTGCGATTATAACAAAAACGCGACTTTTTGTACCATTAATGAAAGAAAGTTATTAAATTAAGGCCTTATTACGAGAATAGCTTTATTCGGATAACGGTAAAAGAGTACGAACGCGTATAGGCAATTGGCCTTAAAGCATAGATTAATTATCCAGGTTTTAAACCGATTGCGCAATTTAGAATATTATAAATATTAATAAAAAGATTACATAGCAAGATAGAATATAAGATTTGATTAATAAAAGCTGAAAAAGCCAAAACTACGTCGCTGGCGACGTAGCTATTAGGATTTGGATTAATTAAAATAAGTGCAACGACGATAAGATTGATGATACGGATAAGATAGCAAATACGATCAGAAAAAGGAATAGGGTTATGGAGTTATTTATTTTGCATGCGAAAAGAAAATATCAAAAAGGAATAATGTTTTTTAATATAATGCAGAAATTAAAAAAGAAACGTTATAGGATATATTTTGGACTTTTTTAGCGTTAATCGGATAATATTCTATCTGGTTATTGTTAAGCGGTATTATTTAGGATTTACATTTTTTATTAAGCTTAAGTGTTATGGCGTTTAGGTTGGCAGTGGAGATATTAATTAGCAAGTTAGAGAAGGTGCGATTAGATAACCAGCGACGTAGCGATGATTAGGATAAAGCTATTCGGACTGATAGTAAAAGAAAAAGGTTATTGGCTTTTTAGGTCCGAAAGAAAGAGAAAATGTACCTAAGATAATTATTGCAGATAATTATTTATTTTATGCTTAGATATAATCCGTTTGGAGCAGCATTTTAAAACTTAAGTAATTTTAAGATTAGTAATATTAATTTATTTAAAATAAGATTTATTAAAGCTTTCTAAAATTGTTATTTAGGTTTATTTATAAAACGGATTATTACTAGTACCGAATTTCCTTAGTTTTACGAAAAATCAAAATCCTGCTTTAAATATTACCGCTTAGTACCGATTAACAAAGAATCTTTACGATAGTAAGCTTAGTAAGATTAAATTCCAAAGTATTAACAGTCTGATAATATCCTTAAAGTTAATTAAAGATACGATTATTTAAATAAACCTAGAAATTGTTGTTAATATATTACAAGGACGAAAGATTATATCAACCCAAAATTCGGAATTTTTTATAAAATTGGAAGTACTTATACCGGACGTTATACTTTTTGGACTTATTGATTAGTTTAATTACGATTTCCCTGTTCATATTATTGATAAGCTTTTGTTTTTTGTAATCCTTGCGGATTTATCGGCCTTTCCGGCCTTTCTCTTTTTAGCAATTGGAGTTACCGATTAGCTTAAAAAAGTTAATAGATTATTTACGAAGTATAAGCTTAAGGAATTTAAAGTAATCGCCGAATTACTTTATTAAATTAATAGCCTTTTTATGAAAAACCGCGTTAAAACTGTACTTGATAACGTAACTTAATAGAATAAAGCGTTTAAACGTATTTTGAAAATTTTTAAGCTGTAGGATTTAAAGCAAATTCTGACTGTTAAGGATCGATTAAAGATTTTGACGAAATAAGTTTAACGCGGTATTTTTAATTATGTTTATAAGTACTGTCTGGAATATATTATTAAGGTAAAAGATATCTTGGAAAAAGTTAAATAAAAAAGCAAGATAGTTATTAAGGACGAATATATTAAAAGCTTATTAAAAGGGTTATCCGTTAGCTATTTCGAAAAATATTTTAACAATTCGTTTATAAAGCTAAAAGACTTGTACGTAACCAGTTACGATAATGTTTCGATATTAATTAAAAGATTGGACCTTAAATAAAGCAGGATTTTTTAAATATAAAGAACGTAGGCGATAATAAGGAGGTATCCGTTTCGATATTACCTATAAAAAGAAGGAACGGTTTTACCCGATTTAATAACTTAAGTAACAACGATTAAAAAGCTTTTAACCGCAATTAAAATTATTTAACCGTATTAATTAAGTGTTAAAAATTACGAATACGTTGTAGAATTTAAAAATCGTATAAGCCCGATAAATTTAGAACTTAAAGGTTTTTAAAAAAGAAATACGAAACCGAAAGGTAGCCCGGACATTATAATATTACGTTCTGCCAGGATAAAAGGTACCTTACGTATATAATTATAGTACTAATTCGTCGATTGATGTAGTTAATTTCCGGCCGGATAAGTATATTCGATTAAATTCTTACCGTAGACAAGGCGGATACTAAGGCTGAAAAGGTTGATGTAAAAGTTATTAAGGTTAAGGTAAACGTTCTTGTAATTTTAATTAATGTATTTATTGGTTTTGCTTTATATTAGATATATTATGCAAAAATGCCGTTTGTTTGTTAACATCGAAATTATAAAATTAGTTTTATTCGCCGATAACGGATATACCATTTTCCTTAAATCTCCGGAAAACAAAATAACTTTAGGTATAATTTAGTTTTTTAAGGTTTTAAAAAACTAAGCGATCGAATAATATATCCTAATTTGGAAAAGATTTTATAATAGATCCATGGTTCGCCAGTTTTCCTAACCCGATTTAAGGAAAAGATATAATATTTTGATACGCGAGACGATATTTTCAAAGAAGTCAATAATTAATTAATTAACCCCGACCCGGATATTAATAATTCAGTTAAACTTTAAAAGTATATTACGATTTTAAAGGCAAATCGATAAAAGCCCGATATTAATTAAAATAAGGTAACCGAGATTAATATAACCTTTTTCGTCGATCATAACGGAGAACTATTTTATAAAGAGGTACCGTTACATAAATAGTTATAGAGTAACGCCGTTAAAAGCAAAGGTACCCGGTATTTGGAGGAAATTAAAGCCCTGGAGATCGACGACTTTAATCAGCCTACTGTACTTATTAGCGTTATGATAGCTAAACGTTTTAAATATAAAAAAGAAGATTCTGGAAATATAAAAAATAATAAAACCGAGTACGAAATTAACGAAATTAACTTAATGTACGAAGGATTATCGTTTTATAATATGGAAGTCGGCATTCAGACAAATAACATCCTTTAAACGCAAGCTAATACCTTTTAAACGGACGATATTTCTTAAACGGACAATATCTTTATTTATAAAGGCCTAATCGATAAGTATATAGTTAAATTTTAGAAGAAGAAGATTCGAAAGAATTTTAAGAGGAAATTTGAAACTATTTGGTCCGAATTGATCGAAGTTTGCCCAGATTTCGGAAAAGCTTTTAAGAATTTCATGGCCGCTAAGATTTTAAAGGTACTTAATTGCAAAAATAAGGAAACGATTAAGATAACCGAAGCCGAAATGCGAAAATTAGAAATTCTAAAAGTAAGAAAATTTGTTAAGATCCTTATTATAGATATCGATTATAAAACAGAAAGCTAGAAAAAAGTTGAAATTTTGTCGATCCAGTAATATAGTTTAGTTAAATATATTACCGCCTTATTTAGATTTGTAGTTAAAATGGGTTACGAAAATAACGAAAATCTAATTAATAAAGTTATTAATATTAAAGCCGAATCGAGCGTTATAGTTACGTCGTACGTTAAACGATATGAACTAGCTATGCGACAAACCTGCGTATCGTTTTTAGGCTTTAATTCTTAAAAGAGGATTTTATTCGAAGGTATTATCGAAGTTTCCGTTTAGCTAGTTAGCCGATTAATTAGTATTTTATTGTTCGTCGTTAATAACTATTACGCTGCGCAGTTATTAATCCTAGGATTTAACTTTATGGCCAAATCGAAGATAACGCTTAATATAAACCCGGACGTAATAAAAAGAACTTTAAAATTTGGCCCGTCGAAAATTATTGTTCCTTTGGTCCCTATAAAACGTATTAGGCGTAATATTCGTACTAACGAAAAGCTTGAAAAAAAGCAGCCGGTAAAACAGTAAACCGCTTCACTGGCAAAAGCAGGCTTACGAGCGAAAAGATAGATAAGCAAGTTACAGGCCCTTATATCTTTTCGGTTAATAATACCTACGTTAATTAGGATGCGAAAATTATTTAAAATGTTACTAATAATAAACTGGAATCTGGAAATAAGATTTTAGGCTAGTTTAGCGACGAAAAATTGGCGTATGCTTTATATGAAATATTATGGGACAAAATATAACAAAACATTACTAATAATCGGACCGTCTAAATTAATACGATATATAAACCTAAGTAGAAGCAAGTAGTCCCTATCGACGATGCACCCTTTAATAAATTAATATTTTCTAGAACTCCGAATTAAAAGATTAACGAATTCCAGAAAGTTTAGCAAGTTATTAATTAAAATAGCGAAAAACCCGATAAACCTGGTATACCTTTAGCTGCTTTGTTCCTTAGATTTACTATTATGCCTCGAGGAACCCGATTTATTAAGAAATGTGCCGACGAAATTCTTAATTAATTAAGAAATAAATTTGCCTGCATAAAAAAAGCCTTTTTAAAAAAAATGCTTTTTCGTAAAAAAGCTACTTTAACTTAAATTAAAAAGAATATAACAGAATTAAATTAAATATTGCATTAAATTATAAGATTCGAACGATTTTTTATAAGGCATAGCAAACTAAAAGCATAATAATGCTGGCAAGTATTAAGAATAAGCTAATCGAAATATTGCGAATACGTATTTAGCGAAATATCCTCGAATAATCTTATGCTGCATATAAAAATATTTAATTTTTAGTCGAAAGAAAGGATGGTAATTTTCGATTCATTAATTTTGCGAAATACCTTTATGCCGGATAACTGCGACGAATTTTCCGCGGATTTTGCCATATGTTTTTTAGTTACTTTAGTAAACTTTTTCTTAGGTTACGATTAAGTTATTTTGGCTTTAGCTAGCAAAAGGTTTTACTATTTTCGCGATACCGTTAAGATTTTTAAGGTACATTATTATGTTTTAAGGGTTTACCAACTTTGTAATTTATTTTTGCCGTATAATTAGAAAGATTCTAAAAGATTTAATACCTGATATAACCCGGCTATTCGTCGATGACGTTAAGGTCAAAGGCCTAAAAACAAGATACAACGATAAAGAAATCTTTCCAGGGATTCGGCGATTCGTTTATAAGCATATCGTCAACATAAACAAAACCCTTTTTAACTATAAGCTTACTGGTGCGACGATTAATATAAAAAAGTTTTAATAATATTAAGAAATAACCGTTAAAATCGGATTTATCTACGGAACGAATAGGCGGCGACCAAATACAGTTAAAGTAAAGAAAATCCTAAAAATCTATTTATGTAAAAACGTTTCGAAAATTAAAGCTTTTTTAGATATTATCGTTTATTATCGAATATTTATTACGTACTTCGCTATTATAACAAAGCTTTTTATATACCTGCTTTAAAGGAATTACCTTTCATTTAAGGCTTCGATTAGGATTACGTTATAAAAAGCGTTAAGAAAATAATTACGACTGCTTCGAGTTTAATTATTTTAGAATACAGCTTTAATGCCAAAAAAATTATTATAAGGATAAATATAAGCAAAAAGGGCTTTAGAAATACTTTCGGCTAATTAATTAATAAAGTGGAACATTCCGCGCGTTTTAAAAATGGTACCTGGAAAAGTATTAAACTGAATTACAACGCTGGCAAATTAGAATATCGAATTATTTTTAAATTCCTAAGAAAATTTCGGAACTATATTTATAAGTCCGATTCGTACTGGAAACTGCGTTAAGGTCCTAGTAGCCTAAATTAAAAAATTTTAAGCTTTTTACTTAATACTGTAATTATTCGTTAAATCGCTTAAATAAAAATGTTCGACTTTAACATTAAATATATTTCCGGCAAGAAAAATATAATAACGGATAACTTATTTCGAAAGTTACCTGAAGCTTTTAACGAACTGGACGATTAATGGGAGGGAAAAGTCGATAACTTTATTAATGTCCAGCTTAATATTATTCGGCTTAACTTTATTTTAATTAATATAACCTTTATACTTATTGATACGGATCGGCGATAAGGACCTTTTATCGGGAATTAGTTTAAGAAATCGTAAAAGTACGTTAGGTACTTAACGACATTAAATCTTCTTAATCGGCTTAATACTGCTTTAAAAAAAAAGCGAAATATTTTTAACTCCGAAATGTTAAATTATTTTGTTCAGGACGGTACTTTTTAACGTAAAGTAAACAAGAAATACGGCAGCCGGCGAGTAGTTAATACCGAACAAAAGCAATTCGCAGTAATTAGGTAATGTTATAAGGATTGTGGTTATAAGGGGCGAGATTTGGCCTATCGTTGTATAGCAGTTTTATATTATTAGCGTAACATGTTTGGCCATATTCGGAAAGCAGTATTTGCGTATATCAAATATTAGAAAGTAGCCGATCGACGCTTCGAGAAAAGCCATGGATTTTCGCAGCCGATTAACATAGCTGTTATTTGGGTGATCGATATCTAGTTTATGCCCAATAACGATGATTGCAAAGCTCCGGCCGAAGCTAAGTACGAATTGTTCGATTATTTAAAAGCTAAAGCCTTGCGATTAGTTACGTTAGCGGCAATCAAAAAATTCTTGGATAAGCACGTCTTTTATCGACATAACGTCCCAATTAAAATCAAGATTAATGGAAGTTTAGAAAACAAGGGCGAAGTTATTAAAGCCTACGACGTACTAAAGATCAAGAGGAAAGTTGGTGCCGCGTATGCACCCTAGCAATAAGGCCTAATCGAAAAAGGACACGTTCCGATCGTTAAAGTCCTAATGAAAGCGACGAATGGGACTGGTAAAGGATAGGTTAAATTTTTGCCCAAGATGGTCTTCGCCGATAATACCATTGTGAAAAGTTATAACCTTAGCCCTTATAAATTGCTATACGGACAGAAAACGCTTTTACCGATCGAAACAGTTCTGCCGACATGGAGAATTATAACTTGGGACCCAAATACGCCGAGAGAAAAAATAATTATGTAACGGATTCGGCTTTTAAAAAAAAAGCTAAAGACGTAGCCAAGGTTACCAAAGTGATCGTTAAACAACGCTGTAAAGCAGCTAAACTGGTAAATAAAATGGATAAGAATAAGATAAAAAACAAACCTTTGAAAATAGACGATTTAATATTGTTATATAATACGTTACGATATATAGATATGTTTAAAAATATAAAGTTGAAATATTATTAGATTAGTTTATATCTAATTAGCGATACTATTAATTTAGGTATTTACTGTTTGAAAGAAATTAATGGGACGAAGTCGTAAGGTATTTTCTTTGCTAATAAATTAAAGTAATTTATGAAAGATAAAAAAGGCTATTAGTAGCCGATTAACTTATAAAAAGACGATTAGACGAAACCACTTTCTAATTAGCCCGACGATATGATATTAAATACCTTAGATATTGCGAATATTAAGCTATTTAAATATTGGCAGCTTAGAACTTTAAAACCTGTAAGAACAAATATTAAAGGATAAATATTTAGTGGCTGATATGAAGGTTATACGGTTGTAGACGATAGCGATACGATAAAGACGATACGATTAAGAAAAAAAAATTAATGCGATTAATTGCGAGAAATTCAAGTATAGTAGTTTTTACAAATTCTTTTGAGTTCCTTTAAGCTTTTATAAGTTTTTTTGAATTCCTTTACCGTCTCGTTTACCGATATTTTGTACGATAATTATTATGTTTTATTTATAATCAATACATCCGGCTGTATTCGCCCAGAACCGAGAATTAATAATATATTTCTTTATTTTGTTTCGAAGTTAATCCTTATAGAATGTTTTAATAATAACGCAAGTTTTTATACGAATATTTTTTTGAATTTGTAGTAATTGTAAAAAGTTGGCCTTGAATGTTTTAAACCGTTCGTTCCGGAAGGTATAATTATGCCTTTCGATAAACCCAATATAGTTATTATAGGTTTCGTTAAAAAAGTTAGGAATCGACTCATACCCAAAAAATGGGTATATTCCGTATTAATTAGGATATTCCGATAGTTATTACATATCGCTTTTCGCAAAGTTCGTAAGGTACCAGGTTAGGTATACCGAATCCCTAAATGAATAGATTAGTAACGCATTTGGGATTTTTAACAAAAGCAGTTATGGAGTGACCTAAAGAATTAACCCGATAGATTTCGACGTATATTGGATAAGTTATTAAGTTTTTTACTGATTGAAGGTACCTGATTATATTAGACTGGGTATTTGCGGCTGTTTAAAAGTTTTTATTTTTAAATTGCTATTGTAAGTACCGACCAGTAGCTGGATTACCGATAATATTGATAGATATAATCCCGAGCATTTGTATTAATTAGCGGATTTTATTAACGATGTTACGGAAAAGCTTAAGTATTTATTTCGATATGTTTGAAAGTAATGTAATATATGACGTTATTATTATTTCAAAATTTGGTTACGTTTTAATTATTATTAAGATAAATGCGGCGAAGACGTAACGCCTTAATGTTAGTGTACGGCCTAGGAATTCGATTAGTGATGTAAGGATTTGCCGAACGTGCTGAGATTATCGAAGCCGTTAATAAAGACCTGGCAATAGAACCGTTACGAGGTATCGATATTTTAATGGGAATAGGAATAGCCGATATTGATCGTCGACCACCGATTGTTTATTTAACGATATTAAGGAGTGGATTGGGCTTTAAAGGTGTTTTAGTTACCTTTGTTAATGGAAGTATATATCGAGCCGGCCAAGGTTTTGGAAGTAGCGGATTGTTTATAACCGGTGTTTTTAGTAGCAGATTATCTTAATTAGGGCTTATATTGCGGAATTTGTGCTGGAAGGTAGGGGTAAAGTTAAAAATAAGTGCTTAACGATATATTGGGTTTTGTAATTTGCGAACGTTATTAAAATTATATAAAGGTTTTAAATTTCGAATATTGCTTAAAAGCTTATCGATATAACTGGTTGATAGTTTAAAAAATATGGACGAGTTTGATACCGCCAAGATCTTACGACGATAATCAGAGATTGGTTTAGCTTATTAATATTAGCTTTAACCTTAAGATCGATAAGCTTTTTAGTACTAGGATTTAAAG
Source organism: Monosporascus sp. mg162 (assembly GCA_004155945.1). Lineage (NCBI taxonomy): Eukaryota > Fungi > Ascomycota > Sordariomycetes > Xylariales > Monosporascus > Monosporascus sp. mg162. The sequence continues at coordinate 121,844 of QJNY01000038.1, read as the reverse complement.
GTTTATTACTTAGATTAGACTTTTTTTTAATGGACGATTTTTTTATAGCATAAATTAGATTACCTGGGCCTGCGTTTCCGCGAAAACCCTGGGGATTACGTGGATTTGATGGTTGACGAGAACTTATGATAGTATTGATCAGTGCAATAAGGATAGGTATATATATACTTGAGTATATGTTAGGTTTGGAGGGAGAAGTTGGAATGGTATTGCAGAAAAGATGTAAAAGAAATGTAAGTGCGAAAACGAATGTATATACCTAATTAAAGAAAGCGACGACGACGGCATTTTTCTATATAACTTCGGATGAAATTTTCTGGGAATTTCTCGGCGGATACGTTTTATCTATAAAAATTCGGTATGTTAACCTTAAATGTATTTAATTAATTGAACGCATTAGTTATTGGTAAATTTGAGCGAATTTTTATACTTTTATAATAATTATACCTTAATACTTGCATAGTATTTACATTTATATTAATAAATTTATATATATATAGTTATTATATATTATTTTTAATTGCCATCATTATTCTTAAGTTACTTAATATCATACTTAAGTATATTAATTAATATATCTTTAATTATTATGTCGTAATTTAAAAAGCGTATTATGTAGGGTAAAGGCGAAAGCTTTAAAAAGTTAAACATTTCAGATTTTGGAAAATTTGCATAGCCGGCTAATATACTTATATGGGAAAAAGATATCATAGTATAATTCTTTAAAAAGATATATAATAATAGTTTTACCTTTTATCCCGTAAAAAAAGTTGCGCCTTAAATTCGTTTTAATCGGTTTATTCCTATATACCTAAAGGATATTAATGGTTAGCGTCTATGGAAAAACATTAATCTACTACTATATTAGTTAATAAAATAATAAAATAACGAAGTAACTGGATATTTTTAGCAAATCTTTATAATCGTTTAAGATAAAAACCTATTTACGTTCCGAAAATGTTACTGATTTTATTTAAATAATCGCCCAGGACGTATCTTTAAAAATTATCGCCGTTATTCCAAAAGCTGGACGAATAATTTTATATTACAAGTTTAAACCAATCCTTAATAAAATCCAAGAGGCGATTAATATTAATAACCCGAAATATGTATAATTTGTCGCTTAAATTAAAGTCTCGATAAATAAAGGTTTAATAGGATATTGGATTAGTATGTTGTACGACCGAATAAAATGTTTGGTGCTGATATTCGACATTTATGTTACCGAGAATCGTACTTAGTTATTACTTTAGCTATACCGAAAAGCGTAAAGAAAATTAGGATTTAATAATCCGCCTGTTCGTATGGTAATCGTTAAAATACTTACCCCAACCAAATATTATACTTGCGGATTATGGATTACTTATATTTTTTATTTTATTACCCGCAATTTTACGAAATAAGAAAACCAAATTATAACCGAAGCGATAGGATTTGGTAAACATCGAATAGAAAATAACATTACCGACATAATTAAAGCATTCCTGGTTCAAAGACTAAAAAATAAAGACGTTAAAAGAAACGTAGAAAATTAGCTTAAAAACTTTCCGTTTCTATTAGTTAAGAAAAATAATAATAAGCTAAATTTTGACTAATTTGCCCGACTATTCCATAATAAACGACGCCAACTAAAATAACGTTTTAATCAGTTTCGTTAATTATTTATACGACTATTTCCGATATTAATACCCTTTCCTTTATCAATTTAGACTGGCCTATCGGCATCTAAAGTTATACGTCTTAATTTAATACCTACGAGATTATTATTCGAGATAAAGTATAAACCCCGACCGAAAGTTAGTAATTAGCGAATAATAGCTATGGTATAAGGTTAATGTATTACGCCGTATAAGTGGGTACGAGATATATTCGAGGATACTGGGCAAAGATTTAAACTATATTTCTTATAAGGATAGCCAAGCTGGGTTAGGTACAAGTTTTTAATTAGTACAGAAAAACCAAAAGACAAGGCTTAAAAAAAACAGAAAAAGGCCAAGCAAAAAGAAAATCTGGCCAAACGTCGAGGACGAAGTTTTGAATTAAGGATGATAAAGGATAAGCCGCGTAAGCGTTAATCAGATTAATTGATAGGGTTTATGTATGGTCCATAGCGTTAAGAGTTGGTTACGTTGTATTTTCATTTGTTTCTTAAAATGGATTAAAGATAATCTTATTTCGAGAAAAGAAGGTTAAAATGGTACAAGGTGCCGGGTTAGGGGGCATAGCTTGGATAATCAATTAGTCAGCTCCACATATATATTTTTAGGAGCTCTTTCCGCCGGGCGCAACCTCGAAACATATTTATCAAAGTTTATCATCGTTCATCAGTTACTTATAACACATACTCATGTCTATTTTAAAGTCTGGTTAAACACAGACCCAAATACAGTGTTTTCGTTTACCTTCATTACCGCTACACTGGGCTATTCTATTGTGACCCGCTCTTTAATGATGCTTTGATTGGAACTAAGTTTCCCCGTTCCAATTCAATATGGAAAGATAAAGATTTTAATTCTGTATTTACTTTTCGTAGTTACAAAACGGATAGCGTTAAATTAAAGCTATCTTCGAAGAATTCGATTTAATGATTTTTGGAAATTTATATGGGGATATGCAAAACGGAGCCAAAAAATCACAACTTGACATCAGGCCCTGTTTTTGAGGTTTTGTTATTTCTGTAAAGCTTTTTCTTAAAAAGGTTTAGTCGATACATTTAACCTTTGCAGCTACTTCTTGATCAAAAGCGCTAGCTACGGCTGCGCCTGCGGCGCAGCCCCAACCTCAAAAATGGGGCCTGATCTCGATGAGGTAAGGAGCAACCGCCTTTATCGACTGGATGCAACATAGTTCAGCTTCGTATAAGCTTAATCTATGTAAATTGAAGTTAATTAAAAGGGAACGAATAAGATCTAATTCGATCGAAGAACTGCGAATGGCGCTTGTTACAAAATTCATTTTTAATTATTGTATTATTCGTTATATTAAACTTTATTTACATAAAATACTTTAATTAACGTAACATATATACGAATATTATTTTTTAAAAAATCCTTTGAAATAAAAGAATAATCACTTCCGGATGCCGTATATATTCCTATACCCTAACGTTTACCTCAGCTAGCTCAGGCCTTCCTGGCTCGTTTTCCAAATGTACTGTTGTATTACGCTAAAGATTAACCAATCAAAGGTTGTATTCCCGCCTCTAGCCAGCGGGGCCTCGGATTATGTTGTACGAAAAAAGGATCCGTTCTAGGTATAGTTACCATTATCAACTTTTCTTGCATTTCTTTAAAGTATCCAAAGATTTGAATAAAAAAATTTTTACGCAATCTAATCAAGCCCGGTAAGTGTAAAATTTGATAAATGCGTTATATAGAAGCTAATATGCATAGGAGAGCTTTTTCGAATTTGTTTGGACGGGAATTGCAGCTTATACAGCTAAATAAAGGTCTGGAAAATGGGTAACTGCAACGTCCTTATCGCTGCGACGCAACAACCACCGGTTATAATATCGCACACCGAGCTTCTCAAATATATTCTGTCTGGGGAACATCAGTATATCGATTTTTTTTCGGTCATACGGATTATAATTAATACGTCGCAGCTATAAAAAAGTTAAACTTAATTAAATCCAAAAGGCCTTTTTTACGGCGACGTAATAATTACCGGTCGTGACATTTTGCTATAAACTTTTCAAAGGTAATTTAAGATAAAAATGCCTGTCCAGCAATTTTTTTGGCTGTATAAATTATAATTGTTACGTCGCAATCATGAAAATTACAATTAAGTAATCTAGAACGTCTTTTTTATTACGACGTAATAACCACCGGTCGTAATATTTTACTATAAACCTTTTAAAGGCAATTTAATATAGGAAAAACCCGTACAGCTATTCTTTTTATCCGTATAAGTTATAATTGTTGCGTTGTAACTATAAAAATCTTAAGTTTAGTTAAATCCAGAACGCTCTTTTTATTGCAACGTAATAACCACCGGTTGTAACATTCCGTCATAGATCTTTCAAGGGTAATTTAGTATGGGAAAAGCCCTTCCAGCTATGCTTTTATCCGTATTGGTTATAGTTATTACGTTGCAGCTATAAAAACGTTCCGGATAAAAGGTTTACCTAAAACGGAAATTTTGATTTTATTTCTTAAATATTTTTACCAAATTAATTCCGAACGAGAAGCTATATCTATGCTTAGAAAGCTTTTTTTAAAGCTGTACATAATTGTCTTTTTATTATTTTAGATAAGAATTTTATTGTCGTTTTATTTGCGAGTTTTTAACAAAGGCTTTCGAAATTTACTATGGGACTGGATAGAACGGAGCCAAAAAAATTACAACTTAAATCAGGCTTTATTTTAAGGTTTATGTTTTTTGTGAGTCTTTTTATGGGTCTTTTGTAGCTCGGTACTTAGAGCTACAAGTATTTGGAAAGCACTAGCCCCAATTACGCCGTAGATGCAGTTATAACCTCAAAAATAGAGTCTGATCTTGATGAGGTAACTTAACGGTTATTTTGTATTAAGATAACTATATTGTTTCGAACTCCGAAATATCTAATTTGAGTACTTCAGCCGACTTCCAAGTTGTTTATTGTACGTAATAGCAAATTGAAACGCCTTACTAAAAACAAGCTTACTGCGTAATTAGCTAAACTCCAACCCCTCATTAAACCTATTTTGAAAAGAGGTTCCCCGCCGCTAACGTAAAAATATCAACTTCGCATTAAGCCTTCTTAGTAGGGCGTTTTAATTGGTATTACGTACAACAAACAACTTCGGAATCATTCCAAGTAATCGATTTAAATTTTTCAGGCTTCAAAGCAATATATCCTAATAACAAAAAGACCGTGGAAGCGCAGGTATATAGCATTATATAGCCCTCGATGAAGGCTATATTACGATACCGAATGCACCTTAATAACTGTTATATTAGTTAAGTCATTGAAGAATATAACCTGTTTAAATAGAAATCGTGTATTTAAAGACCTGTTGTTCTGCGAATATAGCAGCTACAGTAATATATCAGCATTAAAATATAGTCCTCAACTCGGGCTACGTAATGATATATATATCTCCAAATTGGGTAACTTCTTGTTTTTAAGTATACCGCTTTAAAGCGAATATTTGAAGTTGAACATTGTGTTGCAAAAAAGGTGTGTGATTCAGAAGCTAAGTGGGGATAGGACACACTGATTCGGAATGGGAGTAACTACTGAGCAACTGATCCACACAAAGTTTGTTACCTCTTGAACTCGTTCGTTCCACTCAAGCAGGATGCATCCACTTATGGCATCGGCGAACTCTTAGGTTTCTATTTATCAGGATTAGGTTAGTGATTAGGATTACCAGCAGGGATCTACTATGTTGAGCCTCTTACCCTTGCCGAGCTCTTCAAGTCGGACAGCGCCAGCATATGTCGTATCGATGCGCGCAGATCACCTTGCAAGCCTTGATGACTTCGTTACCCGAGTGTCGGTCATATCTGGTGCCCCCAACTTCGGGTAGAGACAGGGAGGTCGGAGTTTTGGCCTAGTCTGCTGCTGCCCGAGACGGCAACCTGAAACTGATTGGCAGGCACGCATCGACCCGAAACGCTGTCTTGCTCGACCTCGCGGGTGATATGAATGATGTGGCGAGTTGACTCGTTGTCGCCATTGCTCTCCTTGTCCTGAAATTGGTGGTCCTGGTCGCCGTCCGTTCTGCTGGTGCCGAAGTTTGACAGCTTGATGTGGGTGCGCCGCCCGTTGGTGCCGCCAATGGTCACTAGGTTGACGTCACGGGACCTGTCAGGCGTCCTATCACTCACGGCATACGAGGGGACGAGGTTGCGGAAGAGGGGACGCAGCATGGGCATGGAGCCGGCTATGATGCCCAAGTCGCACTCGAGCACTGTCAACAAAACGATGTTGCCGATCTTGTCTGAGCGCCAACCATCAGCTTTCTGACTTTCTCTTTGTGCCTTCTTTTCTCCCAGAGAGGTGGAGATAGAACGTACAGAATCTCTCAGCAGGCGCAGTATAAGCCCACGTATAGGTTATGCGGATGGTGGTGGCCACCGACGCAACGACACCCAGCGACATGATGCCCATTGTTAGGAGCTTCATCTTCTTGGGCATCTGGAGGTGGCGGAGCAAAAAGATGGGCACCAGTGTGGCGCTTATATCGGTAAAGATGTTGGCAGCCGAGACGAAGTACGACACATTCAGAATGACCGTCTGACCTGAGGTACAGTCTCCCGGCTCGCCCCATGCTGCCGACACGGGCTTGCACTGGAAAATCGCCACGGGCCATGATATCTGCCAGACGATCCAGCTCAGGGCAAACAGTGCCCACAGGACATTTGTGTATATCTTGTTCAAGTTCTTGGCAAGCCGGAGTAGCGTCCAGACGATGCTTGACTTGATGACGGCTCCGTCCAAGACGTATAAGAACTGCCAGATTATCGTCCACAACCCTATCTTGTACTGCATGCCGACCGTGATAATGTCATCGTGCGACCCAATACCGCTAAATGCAAGCATAATGACAGCGGCATTGTGCCCAAGGTTAATGATCTAGAGAGAGGGTCAGGAAGCCGTTCGCAATCCAGAGTTGTCCCGCGGTCAGAACAGTGCAAGACTCACCCATCCGACAAGCATCAGCCAATCCTCGATGGAGAACGCGTGTAGTGAGATGCGGATGTAAAACCGCAGGCCCGCCACAATGCTGGATAGGATGGTGAAGACGATGGTTACCACCAGCAGAGAGAGCGCCAGACCCTCGGGCCGGATGGGCTCATACTCGGTCGTCGTCAGATCTTTGGCCATGATGGTAGCACCACACTTCCGACTTGCACTTTATCCTTGAGCCTCGTCAAGGTTATAACGTGCACCTGGAGGTTGGGAGAGAGAGAAATCTTTCGCGAAAGGGAGGCGATAATTTCTCGATATGAAAATCCATCAAAGGGCCCTACACCTCATGGGACCAACCAACATTCGTTCGACAACCTTGGCGTCTGAGCCGAGGGGCCAATTCCAATAGCGAGACGAGCATCTTCTGCTCTGGTTAGAAACCATGTTGCTAGGGATTATCGGTACGAATCCTTCCTAGCGAATTTAGATTATCATGCCTTACCAGGTAGTGTCCCATAACCAGTCACCAACTAGGTAAAACTCCAGGTTAATGGTAGTGGATCCTAATCTCCAAGAAATGTTGGTAGCGTCCTCGTACGACTGCGGGTCCTGGTCTTTGGCGGGAACGGGCTGGACGAGGCTCGGCTGGCCCGGCGGACGATCCGGGCCGGGGGTGATTCATGGGGCTTAGGCAAGAAGAGGACAATACAAGGGTCACAATGTTACGTTGTTACTCCGTAGATATGTGGTTTCCAGGGCCGACCCCATGATAAAACTCCTAAAGGCTACCACGAAGTAAGGCGACCCCCCCACCAACGCTCCACCCCATCAACGCGCCACCCATTTTTGAAGCCATCAACAACACAACCCTTCAGCGCAATTAAGAATATCTCAACAACCACTTAATCAATTAACTTCATACTAACAGCCACGTATAATGATGCAATTAAGGTTATAGTCGCTATTTGTTTCGCTTTCGGAAGGCTTGTTTTCCTATTGATTTCGCCGAATAACAGTAAAGGATCCTTTCGCAAGGGTTCTAAGCTTTACGTTTGCCTTTTTAACCGATATTATCCTTACGAAATCCTTATTTGGCTTGGGTTATACTTTTTTACGCTTTTTAGGTTTCGCTTTTTTAAGGGCTGTAGTTAATTAGTTATTATAAACCTCGGCGGCAGAAAGCTTGCTTATTTTTTCATTAAGAGCTTTCGTAAACTTACGGAACAAAAGCCGTATAGTAAGATTTCCGTAACTTAAATTAATTTTTACCAGGGATTTTTCGAACCGGGTTAAATCTTTAAATATTTTAAATATTTTAATACTTAAAGTAATTATTTGGGTAAAAAAATTAAGGCGCAATAAGATACGGATCGATTTTAAGATAAATACGTTAATTATTTTCCTTTTTTTTAACGTACTTATTATTTAATATTTTCGCTTTATTAATAAAACGTAAATTTATTATTTTTTAACTTTTTAAAATATATTTCGAAATTATTTTAATTTCGTATTATATTTTTAAAAACCTTTAAAAAAAGTCGGTTTTATTTATAATTTTAAAAGTTCGTCCGTAATTACGTTTCCGGAATTAATAACGGAACTTCCGTTTTAACGTAATAAAAATACTTATATTATATAATTAAAAAATATAAAAAACGTAAATAAGCAGTAAAATAATATAAATCTTATTTTAAAAGTATATTTATATAAAGTTTTTAGTAATATAGTTGTTATAACTTTTAATAATTAAAAACTTTTATTTATTAAGGTTTTCGGGCTTAATATTAAGAATAAAAATTTTGCAAAGTTATTTTAAGCCGATTTCGATATTCGTTTAGCCGTTTTTTAAAGTAATAAAGTATTAGCTTTCGTATATTTTATTATTCGAATCGGAAAATTATTATTATTATAAGTTAACGTTATTAACAATTACGAATAATAGTAACGAACGTTCGTTAGCATTAATAAATACGATTATAATAATTTATTTATTAAAAGGTATTCTTTAAATAAATATATTTTTTAAAGGCTTTACCAAAGATAAAAGCGTTTTCTTTTATGCTTTTTATTATTTTGATTTTATTTACGTTATATCGGTTCTTTTATTTAATAACATTAATCTTCGACAAGGCGAAACGCCCGAATAAAACGTTAATAAAAGCTGGAAAGCGTTATTTAAACGCTTATAATCGATCGTTATACCTTTAAAAGTCCGTATTTTAGGATGGCGACCTAGAAATCGGGCTACTTAACCTTTCTTTAAACGTTCGGAGTTACCGTTGTTAATTAAAAAGCGCTCTACGTATAAGCGAAATCGGGAATAGGGTAACGTATAATCTAATTAACCCTGTACAATAACCCAATGGGCTAAAGCTTTCTTTTGGACTCGTAATAGCTTTTAACGAACTTTATTAACCTTTTTTTTCGTCGGCACGCCTTTAATACGGCATATTATATATCGTCTGTCGACCTAATATCCTTTAAAGGTTAAAGGCAGGGATTTTCTACGCTTTACTTCGTTAATCACTTGCGCCGTACGGAATTAGGCTGAAAGCTGCATATTGTTCGAAAACGTAGATTCTGATAAATAAGAAGATAATTTTTTCAATTTTCTAAAGCGTTGTTAAAAGGCCTTTTATAAGGAAAGAAATCCGTAAGTGGATCAACGCGGGTATGGAGTGGCGCGTTGATAGGGTGGCGCGTTGATGGAGTGGAGCGTTGGTAGGGGGGTCGCCTTAGGTACTTACAGTTGAAGTGCAAAAGTCACGGCGTGGGCTTCACATCATGCAGTCCTACTATCTAACTTTCTAACTTCACTTATACATTTTTCAATTAAATTGATATTAATCATTTAAGAATTCAAGTTCTTTATATAAAAGAAGCGGCGGCTGAGCTCCGTAACTAATTAATAAACCTGATATAGCGATTTATACTAACAGTTGTAGATTAAATTACAAAGTTTTCTAAAAAAATATAAAGTATTACATAGACAGCTAGACATACAAGTAGACTGGACACGTTTTGAAATTTCGTAATAAGAAACCTCAATGAAATAACTATAAGGTAATAAATTAACCGATCAAAATTAATCCGATTTCTTTTCGTTATATATATATATATATATAGCTTTTTTATAAGTATACGTATTAGATTTACGTTTGCTATAAGTATTATACTTTTATTTTATTTTCCTTTTAAAGTTTTTATATTAATTATATTTGATTATTATTGTTCTGGCTCCACCTCGTACTACACCGCCATGGGCAAAAGATTGGCGATTGATCGCAATGGTTGGCGATCAACTGGGTGCTTACAGCTGTATAAGGGCTACCCCGCGCTACGGGTGACCAGGCCGTAACAATTACTATCTTTTTTTATACTTAACGTCCCACACCACCGAGCTGTACACTTCTTTTATTATTTTAACTCTTTAGCGTTTATTATTTATTTTTAAATAACTATAATATAGAACAGCTTATAAAAAAAGCGAAAAATAAACCTAGCCATTTAAGCTAAAAAGTAAAATTCGAAGTTTAGTTATAAAAGGCTTGGTTTTATTTATGAAGTCCTATTTATTACTTTAGAAACTCGAATTAACGACAAACGCGTCCGACCCGATACCTTTCTTAATATGTGAAAACTAACGCCGACCGAAGAAGTATCGATTGTCGGCCGTATCCTGGACTTAAATGCGCGAGCGTTTCCTATCCGGCTTTAGTACATTGAAGATATGGCCAATATATTGCTTGCCTAACGCGTTATAAGATGTGTCAGAATTAAGTGGGCGTCGAGATTTGTTAAACAGTAATAAAAGCTTTAGACGCGTTTAAATCAGAAAATCGATTATTAATAAGTTTTATGTGAAAATCCTGAAATATTCGGCAAATAATTCGAGTTTGTTCGGGTTATTATCGTAAAATACGGCATCGCAAAAAATAATACATATAACTTCGAAGAAACTAGGTTTTTGATATGGCTTTTCATAATAACGGGCATAATAATTACTAGTGCCGAAAAACGTAAAAAACCTAAATAAGCGCAATAGGAGAATAAAAAATATGTTATAATTATCCAGGCTGTTAATTCCTAAAATTAAGCTGTGCCGTTATTTATTATTATAGCGGGGAAGAATTATCTTAGGTTTTAGTACCGTAGTACCGCGATAATTTATTGTTAGAAGCCGATTAGAAAATTACATTAAATAACAATAGCTAAATAATAAATAAATTGGATTTCGAATATATTTAGCATTTTAATAAATATATTCGGACGCGTACGAAGAGTTCGAAACGTCTTCTCATCTTCGACCGCCTCGAAAGTTACTATTCGATGGAATTCGAAAGATACTGCGTTAATAATATTATTATTACGCTTTATATGCCCGCGCATTTTTTGCATCGGCTTTAATCTTTTGACATATCTTATTTTCTGTTTTGAAACGCGTTTATTCGCGGTACATCGAAAACTTAAGCGACGTTATTATACTTATATTGCCAAGAAAGACTTTTTTGCTGGCCTTTACGACGCGCTCAAAGTTGCTATAACCTCTAATAACATCAAATTGGGATTTGCGAAAGTTAGTTTTATTTTGTTCATTGTAATAACGTTTTCCGAATTAGAATTTTTTTTTTTGTATCTACGCCGACTATCTCCTTGCTTACGCCCGCCGGTTCCATTTTTCCGCTTGTAAAAACTCTTAATATTGTCTGCGAAGCAACAAAATAAAGACGTTATTTGGAAAGAAAGATTTGAAATGTGAGTTCGCTTTTAAGAATAGTTAAATCGGTTAATCTTTTAATTAAAAGTAACTTATTACTTTTATAAGAAGTTATATTTTTTCGAAAAGAAGTTATATTTTTTCGAAAAGAAGTTATATTTTTTCGAAAAGAAGTTATATTTTTTCGAAAAGAAGTTACTAAATTGCGCGAAACAAACTATATTTTAAGCAAACGTCGAAGGATTAAAAACAAACGTCATTAAAAAAAGAAGGGAATACGTATTATATAAAAGAAATAAGCTTTTCTACTCGAAAAAAAGGGGTTGGTGAAAAATGCAACTAATAACGGCTGGAAGTAGTCGTAAAAGGGTTAAAACCAAGGAACGAAAATGTGGCGTTTGCGGCAGGCCCGGACATAATACGCGTACTTGTAAAGAAGTTGTAGATACGTATAGCGAAAAAGAATCGGATTAATTTGAATAAATACGATATGTTGTCATTACGTTAGAGTTGAATTAATTTGAAATTGTTGTCGTAGATTGCTAAAAAGTGTACAGCCCGGTGGTATGTACAGCTGGTGGCGTGAGAGGTTAACCAGTTAACTTTTTATATAATTAGTACGCATTTGTAATATTCTTTAGATTTATTTATGTTTACTTAAAATATAATTCGTTTTGTGTGATCAAGCAATTTCTATTAGAGAAGAATAATTGCGTTGAAAGTAATAGGTTACAAGTAATTAAGTAATTAACCAATTTAGATATTTTCTCGCCGAGCTATTTTTGAAAAAAAGTCTTTATGAAACGATTAATAACGAGATATATAATTTGAAATTTAATGTTTGAATTAAAATATCACAGTTAAAATGAGGTCGTATTATTTCAAAAGATTCAACTACTATAACACTATTACTTAGTAAGTCTTTATATTATAGCTTTTATATTTATATAAATTATAAACCTGATATTGTAACGAGAGTTCTTTTAACGTGTTATGTAAGTATACTAGATATTTTTTAGCTATTTAAAGATTTTACTTTAATTACATGTTTCCTAATAACTATAGTATAGAACGACTTAAAAAGGTATTTTAAATAAAGCTAGCTGGTTATATTGAGATTAACAAACTTGAAAATTAATTATAGAAAATTTAGCTCTATTTATAATGTCTTATATATTACTCTAAAAACGCGATGTAATAGTAAACACACTCGAGCCGATATTATTCCTTTTATCCGAAAACTAACGCCGACGAAATGCAATCGATTCTCGACTGTATTATTAACTTGGATATATAAACGTTTCTTGTTCGACTTTAACATGTTGAAAATATGTCGAATTTACTGCTTGCCTAACGTATTACGATATACGTCGGGATTAACGAGATATCAAACTTTGTCAAACGGAAATAAAAAACTCAAAACACATTTAAATCGAAAAACCGATTATTAAAGTGTAATATATAAAAGTCGAGAAATATTTTAGAAGTAATTCGAGCTTGTTTGAATTTCAATCGTAAAATATGGTATCGTAAAAAAGCATATTTATAATTTCGACGAGACGAGCTTTTTAATAAGTCTTTTTATAATATCCGATAACGTCTTAGATAACTATTTCAGATGGACAAGCATTCCAGATAATTTTCTACGTATTTCAATTACCCAACTTCAATTGTCTATTTCTCAACACCAATAACATGGAGCGGCTTACAAAAACAGCGAGAATGGACCTAGCGATTTAGGCTAAAAAACGAGAGCCAAAACTGAGTTATACGACACTTAGTTTTATTTATGAAGTTCTCCGATCTACTTTGCATAAACCATATACCGGTACATCTTCCTAAGGCGATTATTTAGCCAATTTACGCCGACCGAAGAAAATCGATTGTCGACCGTATCCTCGACCTCGATACGCGAGCGTTTCCTGTCCGGCTTCAGTACGTTAAAGATATGGCCAATATATTACTTGCTTAACGCGTTTTAGAACGCGTTAAAATCAAATAGGCGTCGAACTTCGTTAGACGGCAACAAACCTTTTGGACGCGGTTAAATCGGAAAATCGATTATTAACGGGTTTTATTCGAAAGTCTAGGATTATTTCGCAAATAATTCCAACTTGTTCAGGCTATTATTGTAAAATACGGCATCGTAAAGGAGAATATTTGCAACGTCGTTAAGACTGGATTTTGAATAAGGCTTTTTATGGCAACGAATATAATAATTACGAATACAAAAAAAAAAAACCTAGAAAAGCTAAATAAACGAAACAAAGAAATAAAAAATAAGTTATAATTATTCAAGTTATTAACTTGTCAACTTAAGTTATGCCGTTATTTGTTATTATAGTAGAAAATAATCAACGTAGATTTTAATACCGCGATAATTGATTATTAGTAACCGATTAAAAACTCGCATTAAATAATAATAGCCAAATAATAAATAAATTAAATCTGAAATAAATTTGGCACTTTAACAAATATATTCGAACGCTTACCAAAAATTCGAAACGATTTTTTATTCTCGACGGCCACGAAATCTATTGTCCGATGGAATTTGAAAAATATTGCGCGAATTACGATATTATTACCCTTTGCATATCCGCGCACTTTTAGTATCAGTTTTAACCTTTTGACGTATCTTGTTTTTCTATTTTGGAACGCGTTCATTCGCGGTATATCGAAAATCTAATACGACGTCATTATACCCATAGTGCCAAAGAAGATTTTTTTTTCGCCAGCTTTTACGAGGGGTTTAAAGTGGCCATGATTTCCGATAATATCAAATTTGGATTCCCAAAAGCTGGCTTTGTTTTATTCGATCCTAATAACGTTTCTTCCGACCTCAAAATTCCCTTACTTGTGCTTACACCGACCGTCTCCCCGCTAACTTCCGCGGATTCAATACGTTCTCCGCCTGCGAAAACTTTTAAAATATCAAGAAAGTAACGAAATAAGGACTTTATTTAATAGGAAAGATTTGAAACTATCAGAGTAATTCGTTAACAAAGGTCGTTAAATCGGCTGATCTTTTAATAAAAGTAACTTATTACGAAGTTGTTTTTTTTTCAAAAGAAAAAAGACGTTTAATTATGCGAGACGAACCATATATTGAACAAACGTCGGAGGAACATTTATTATATAAAAGGGACAAGCTTTCCTGGCCGAAAAAAAAGTGGTAGTAAAAAAAAGCAGCTAGTAGCTGCTGGAGGTAATCGTCACAAGAGGGTTAAAACCAAGAAACGGAAATATGGCGTCTACGGCAAGCCCGGACATAATGCGTGAACTTGTAAAAAAGGTTGTAAATACGTTTAGCGAACAAGAATCTGATTGATTTTAATTAATGCGATTTGTTGTTGTTGAGTTATTTGGATTGATTGTTGCGAGGTCGCAAAAACTATCCGGAATACTTGTCCATCGGGAATGCTTATCTGAGACGTTATAGTAATTATAAATGCTAAAAAGCGTAAAAAGGTTAAATAGACGTAATGAAAATGACGGGAATATATTATAGATAACGTGCCACATATACTAGTGGAACGCACAGGCTCGCGGAACACTTTTTAGTACCTCGCAACAATAAACTCAAATTAATCAATAATTATATATTGCATTGATTTAAATCAATTGAATTCTTTTTCGCTAGACGTATTTACAACTATTTTACAAATACGCGCATTATGTCCAGGCTTGTCGTAGACGCTACATTTTCGTTCCTTGGTTTTAACCCTTTTACGGCGCTTGTTTTCAGCTGTTGTTGGCTGCATTTTTTACGACTTCTTTCCTTCTGAGCTAGAACAGCTTGT
The DNA here is from genome assembly GCA_004155945.1 of Monosporascus sp. mg162. NCBI lineage: Eukaryota > Fungi > Ascomycota > Sordariomycetes > Xylariales > Monosporascus > Monosporascus sp. mg162. Next base: position 106,708 of record QJNY01000038.1, on the reverse strand, counting down.
CCCTTTTGTATAATAAGTGTTTTTCCTTTTTGAAAACGTTGGTTTGGGTTTTGCGACGCTTGCTTAAGATATAGTTCGTTTTGCGCAATTAGGCAGTTTTTTTCCAAAGAAAAGTAACTTTGTACAAAAGTAATAGGTTACTTTTAGTTAAAGAATTAAGAGATTTAATTATTTTTGTAAGCGAGCTTCTTTGATAATTTTTAATTTTGCTTTTTATATAACCTCCATATTCTATTACTTTGCGGATAATTTCAGAGATTTTTGCGAGCGCGAAAATAGAATCGGCAGAAGTAAGTAAAAACCTGGTTGGCTTAGACAAAATTCAAGAAACTTGTTATTTGGAAAAATCGTTAGTGGGATCGAATGGAATAAAACCAGCTTTCGCGAATCCGGATTTAATATTATTGCACGTTACAGCTGCTCTGAACGCGTCGTAAAAGCCGGCGGAAAAATCTTATTTAGCACTACAGGTATAATGGTGTCGTATTAGATTTTCGATATATAACGAAGAAGCGCGTTTTAAAAAAGAAAAACAAAATATATTAAAAGGTTAAAATCGATGCAAAAAATACTCTGGTATATAAAACGTAATAATACCGTAACTCGCGCAATATATTTCGAATTTTATCGAATAATAGGTTTCGAAACCGTCGAGGATAAGGAAACGTTTTGACCTTTTTGTACGCGTCCGAAAATATTTATCAAGGCGTTAAATTTATTGTAAATTTAATTCGTTTCTTATCAACTTATTATAATTTAAACCGATTTTTTTATCCTCAAGTAATAAGTTGTCGCGATACTAGGACTTAAAATGAATTTTCTCGGCTATGATAATAAATAAGATACTACACCACCGAGTCGGCCGGTTTTCTCCATCTTGCAATTTCCCAACTTTAATCATTAATTGTTCAACAACAACAACAACAATATGGAACGTCTTACGAAAGAAGCTAGGATGAACTTAGCCATCCAGGCTAATAGACGAAACCAGAAGTTAAGCTTTAAAAAGCTTCATTATATATATGACGTTCCCGAATCTACTTTGAAAGACAGATATAACGGCATACGCGCCCGAACCGACACTGCGCCTAATTCGTTAAAATTAACGCCGACCGAAGAAAAATCGATTGATAACCGAGTCCTCGACCTAGATACGCGAGCGTTTCCTGTCCGGCTTCAGCACATTAAAGATATGGCTAATCTGTTGCTTGCCCAACGCGCAGCAGATTACGTCGAAGTTAACTGGGCGTCGAGATTTGTTAAACGGCAAAAAAAAAAAACTCTAAACGCGTTTAAATCGGAAAATCGATTATTAACAGGTCCTATTTGAAAATCTAGAATTATTTCGTAAATGGTTCGAGCATATTTAGGCTACAATCGCGAAATACGGCATTGCAAAAAAGGATATTTACAACTTCGACGAAATTAAATTCTTAATAGGGCTTTTTATAGCAACGGGCATAGTAATTACCAGTATCAAAAAACGTAAAAACCCTAAACAAGCGTAATAAAGAAATAAAAAATAGGTTACAATTATCCAGGCTGTTAATTTCCAAAATTGGGCTATACTGCCATTTGTTATTATAGCGGAAAAAAATTATCTTAGGTTCTAGTACCGCGATAACTTACTGTAAGCAACCGATTAAAAGATCGCATTAAGTAATAATAACTAGACAACAAATAAATTAGGTTTCGAATAGATCCAGCATTTTGATAAGCATATTCGGACGCGTACAAAAGATTTTAATCGTTTCTTTATCTTCGACGGCCAACGAAAGCCATTATTCGATGGAATTCGAAAAATACTACGCCAACAACAACGTTATTCCGCTTTATATACCCGCGCATTTTTCGTATCGGCTTTAATATTTTAATGTATCTTGTTTTTCTGTTTTAAAACGCGCTTATTCGCGGTATATCGAAAACTTAATACGACGCTATCATACTTATATTGCCAAAGAAGATTTTCTCGCCGGCTTTTACAACGCGTTCCAAGTTGCCATAACGTCCGATAACATCAAATTTAGATTCGCAAAAGCTGATTTTGTTCCATTTAATCTTAATAACGTTTTTTCCGAATTGGAAATTCCTCCAGTTATGCTTACGCCGACCGTCTCCCCGCTAACCTCTGCCGGTTCTATTCGTTTCCCACCCGCAAAAACCCCTAGGAATTTCAAAGAAGTAACGCGATAATTGCATTATTTAAAAAAAAAGATTAGAAATTAATAAAGTAGTTCGTTAACTAAAATATCTAAATCGGTTTATTTTTTAACTAAAAGTTATTTATTAATTTTGTATAAAATTATTTTTCTTCGGGAAAAAGTTACTTAATTGTGCGAAACGAACTATATCTTAAGCAAACGCCGCAGGATTAAAAATAAACGTTTTTAAAAAGGAGGAATACTTATTATATAAACGGAATAAGCTTTTTTGGCTTAAAAAGAAAGGGGTAATAAAAAATGCAGTTAACAGCTGTTGAAGACAATCGTCGTAAAAGGGTTGAAACCAAGCAACGGAAGTATGGCGTCTACGGCAAGCCTGGGTATAATGCGCGTATTTGTGTAGAAGTTGTAAATACGTTTAGCGAAAAAGAATCCGATTGATTTTAATTAATGCGATGTGTTGTTGTTGAGTTATTTGAATTGGTTGTTGCGATGTGCCAAAAAACGGCCGACTCGGTGGTGTGGCCGACTCGGTGGTGTAGTACGTTAACGGTAAAGCTTAATTTTGAAAATTAATAATCTAAATAACTTTAACTCATTTTCTATTCCTTTATTGCGTTTATCTAAATTTTCTACGTTTTTCAGCATTAGTAACTACCATACCTATTACTATAAAAAGCCTTATTAAGAATCCAGTTTTGTCGAAGTTATAAATATTCTTTTTTACAGTACCGTATTTCGCGATAGTAACTGGAATAACCTTAAACTATTTGCGAAATATTTCTGTATTTTCCTATATAACCCGTTAAAAATCGATCTTTCGATTTAAACGCGTTTAGAACTTTTTTTATTGTTTAACAAAGTTCGACGCCCAGTTAATCTTAACGCGTATCGCTACGTGTTAGGCAAGTAGTAAATTGGCTATATCTTTCACGTGCTAAAGTCGGCCAGGAAACGTTCGTATATTTAAGTTCAGGAATGTTTCGCTAATAGATTTCTTTCAGTCGGCGTCAATTTGCGTAAACAAGGGATAATATCGGCTCGGGCATATTTACCGTTAGATCGAGCTTTTCAGGTAAATTATAGGATGTTATAGAAAGAACTAACCTTTTTTAACTAAGTTTCAGATTTCGTTTTTATCCTGAACGGCTTAGTTTATTCTAGATGTTATCGTAATTCGTTTTATATTATAGTTGTTGAAAAATAGATAATTGAAGTTAAGTGCTTGGAATATTAGAAAAAGTGTCCCGCGAGCTTGTATGTCGCGTTGGCTTATGTGGCACGTTATACTAGTCGTTAATATATAAAATTAAGTTTCATCCTTTTTATTATCTTAATATAAAAATCATTTTAGTTCCTGATATCGAAGATATTAATTGTTAGTCTATTAAATGTTCGATATAAATCATATTAGTTAAAAAATAAACGAATTGAATTTAAATCAGATTTAACAGTTCGATAAATATATTCGAACGGCTACGTTTTTTATTTTTAAATTATTCTAAAATATTCGAGAAATATTACACAAATTATAGTATTATTCGGTATTATAACTTACTTATTATTTAATTGGTTGTAACCTTTCGACGTATTCTGCCTTTCTGTTATAAAACGTATTTATTTGCTTTATATTGAAAACCAGATACGACGTTAATATATATATAGCAATAAATATATATATATATATATATATATATTCGTTTATTACAGCGCTTTTCAAACTGTTTAACGTTTGATAATACCAAACCTAGATTTGTAAAAGCTGGATTTGTTTTATTTGGTCCTAATAACGTCCTCGTCGAAATACAAATTTATTGGGTTTTACTAATGTCTATAACCCTTCCGCTTACTTCCGCCGGTTCATTTTTCATTTTTATTTTATTTTATATATAAATAATGTCCCCCACCACTTTACCGGATGCACCACTTTACCGGATGACTTTTGGCACCTTTCAATAACTAACCAAAAGAACTTATCTATAATATATTAAATTAATTCTAATTAATCGTATTCTCTTTCGCCGACCGCATCTATAGCTTCTGGACAAGTGTACGCATTATATCAAAGCTTATTACGGACGCTATATTGCTATTTCTTTTTGCTAACCCGCTCGTAACCGCCTAGTGCTTAACGCGTTTAAGCTAATATTTCTCCTAATTCGTCAAAATTAAAGCCGACCGACGAGAAAACGATTCGCAACCGAATCCTTAACCTATATACGCGAATATTTCCTGTCCAGCTTCGATCGAAAAAGATATACGTTGCAGTAATATATTGTGAAACGTGTTAGGAGGCGCGTTAAGGGCGTTACGGGGCGTTTCGCAGAGCTTATGCTAAGGCGTATAGCAGGGCGTATAACAGGGCGTATCGGACTTGATTTTGCCATAACTCGATACTTACGCAATTACATAATTAAAACAAATATTTTTTAAAAAGAGAAATATTTACTAAATAGAATAAACGAATTCTTTTAGCCGGCAGAAAGGTAGTAGTAAAAAACTATTGTTAATAGCTGTTAAAGGTAATCGGTCGTGTATAGGTTAAAAAGAAGCAATGGCAATATAGCGTCCGCAACAAGTCTTGATATAATGCGTGCACTTACCCAAAAGCTGTAGATGCGGTCGGCGAAAAAGAATACAATTAATTAAAATCAATTTAATATGTTGTAGTTAAGTTATTTAGATTGGTTGTTGGGAGGTGCCAAAAACCATCCGGTAAAGTAGTGTGGCACGTTAACTTTTATATCCTATACACTAGACGTTAACTTATAAATAATGAAATTATTACGAATTAGTAATAGTACTATATAACATTTAATACTAGGATAATTAAAGCGCGGAATAATTGCTTAGTTGTATTTTTATATTAAAAAAGATCCGTTTAAAATTTTTATAACAGTCGAATATTCAACATATAATAGAACGAAGGCACAAAAGGCAAATACGCCGTAAGCTAAAAAAGAAAGCTTCTCGGTTAAAATAACGAATCGCTATCGGCTTTATAAACTTTAAAAAAACCTTGAAATCAGAATTACGTTATATTTGCTATCAATAAGTGACTAAGCTTTATTTAGAATGTCTACTTCAAGAATTAAAAGTGAAATATATTAATTACCGCGTTTTAATATCTTATAAAAGTCATAAAAAATGAAGATAAGGCTTTTCTATAGGTAATCGAATGCAATAACGAAATTTTGAAAAATTATTAACTTCGAAATATATTCCAGTCGTTTTCTTTCAATATTAGACTTTAAACTTTAATACCGTATAGCTAAGCTCAAAATAAGGCTGCGAAGCGTTCAAAGAATATAATCAAAAAGAAAGCGTCTGCAACACAAAATAACGTTAAGTTACTTTCGTTTTTAATCGTATACAGCTTTAAAACGGTAATATATCTGTACAACCATACTCCCAAATACGATTTTTTTTAGCACAGCTTTTACGAAGTTTATTATACTTATTTAATATATAAAAACGGCGTTACAATACTTAATCGGAAGCTTTAATAAACCTATCTCCGAATATACGGCTATATACCTTACGCTATAATAGTTACTACTATAAAGAAAAAATAAAAACTTTAAAAGTTAAATTTTAAAACAAAGATTAACTTCTTTATTAGGTACCGATTTACGAATATTTACGAAATTGGAACCAGTTATTTATTAAAGTTATTATTATTTGAAACTTATACCTCGACGAACAAAATTACTTTTTAAATAATATCAAAAATCTAAAACGAATTATAAAAATTATTCTGACGGAGAAAAATACTTTATCAAGCAAACAGCTACCGAATATATATATATATATATATATCTATGTATAAGATAAAAACTTAAACGGAATAATATAATTACCGGCTAGACAAGAAAAATATTTCCAGAATAGCATAGATATATAAATCGTACGAATAGAAAATCTTCCGAAATGCTTGTCCATTTGAAATACTTATCTAAGACGTTATATACTTTTAAAAATTTATATAAAACGTTATTAATTACGTTGAAAATTTGAACTTAAACTGATGCTCTATTTTTAAGGTTTTGCCATTTTACGATTTTTTTTTTCTAACCAGGTTAGTGGGTATCTAAAGCTACAGTTCATTTTCAAAGCCTTAGCCACAGCTGCGCCGCAGGGGCAGCCACAACCTCAAAAATAGGGCCTGATCTCCATATGGTAAGTTAAGCTACTCCGTAGGCGCAGCTCCAATTTCAAAAATGGGGGCCTGATCTAGATAACGTAACCCCACTCGTATCCTAGTTAACCCCTTGCATATCCTGAGAACACCCCCACACTCCCACCGTTTATATCCCAACCACAACATCAGCATCCCAGATTATCTTGCGCGTATTTATTCCATTTACAAGGGTGGTGTTCTCATGAAATATTAGGGGTTGAGCGGATACAGTACTTCATGTTCAATCCACACAGGGTACCACTGGAAGAACCGTTCCTAGGCTCCGGCGAGGTTTCTAATTGTCACAAGTACGCTGCGGTCCCGTGCCTGTCTGTACCGTACAATGGTTTGATAGCTGGCGAGCTATCCCGACGGCGGCTTTATAGCTTGTCACTGTCTAGATGTCCGCAGCGCCGTCTTACGCAGTGTTTAGTCTACATGGGCTTAATGTGTTGGGGAACTTCTCACAGTGTCGGAGACCTCTAATCCGCTTTGGCTGGTGGGGTTCCTGGATGGCCAGTTGTATCAAGTACAAAGTGTTCATTCATGGTAGACTACTGAGTTACCGTTATCCCAAACCAGGATGGAGCGGGCCATCCAGTAAACGAGAGACGGGTTTAAATAGGAATGGTTTGCAGCTGCTCTTTAAGCACCCCGGTCATTGCCACCTTCATTTTATCTACTTCGCATACGAGCAGAGAGCACCAGAACAGGGCAGCAAGAGAACAGTATGCCTGGAACAGCGGGCGAGCAGCTTCCAGCCCTCCCTTCGGATCTGACGCCTGAGTGGCTGGGAGCCAAGCTCGGGCACAAGATCAAGTCGGTCGAAAATACGCGAAACATTTGGGGCACGGCCAGTAAGCTGTTCTACACCATCACGTACGAACATGAAAGCAGCGACGAGAGGCCGACATATGTTTGCATCAAGGGCGTCTTCGACCCCAAGATGATCGAAGCGCAACCATGGACAGTCAGCCTGGCGCAGCGCGAGGCGGAATTCTTCACAAAGGTGGCGCCCGCCGTGAATAACATGATCTTCCCTAAAGGCTGGTGGAGCGGCACGAGCGACAAGCAGGGCATCGCCATCATGAACGACCTGACCAATGAGGGCTGCACCTTTCCTGCCGAAGTTGCCTCCTACGCGGTCGAGAAGGTCATGAATGGCGTCGAGCAGCTGGCCGGTCTGCATGCGCAGTACTGGGGTCAGAGCCAGGAAGATCATCCCTGTAAAGAAACCCCTTTTTTTCCTCTGTACCAATGTCCCTTTCGTGTGATGGGCTAGCCAGACATCTAACACAGCGACAGGGATCTGGAACAACTACGACCCGGCCATTAAATTCATGTGCACGCCCTGGGACGACGTGGTTCGGACTCCCGGCCGACCCCAGCTGCCCGAGTACCTAATGGACGGCAAGCGATGCAACGAGGCCTTGGACCGCTACTACGCCGAGCGGAACCCGCGATTCCGTACACTGCTGCACGGCGACACGCACATCGGCAACATCTACTTTACAGCCGACGGCCGCATCGGGTTCCTGGATTGGTCGGCGTTCCATTTCGGGTCGTGCTTCCACGACGTTGTCTACCATATGACGACTATGCTGAGCGTCGAGGACCGGCGCGCCCACGAGACGGAGATCCTGGACCACTACCTCCAGACGCTGCACCGGCTCGGCGGGCCCAAATTCGATCGTCACAATGACCCCGAGGTCATGATAGAGTACAGGCGGTCCTTCATGACCAACGTCGTCTGGCTCATCTGCCCTGACGGCTTGCAGAGCAAGGAGCGCGTTGCTGCCTTGTGCGAGCGCACCGTAGCTACTTACGATGACCATAAGGTCATTGATGTCATTCTTGGTCAGCCCAAGCCGGCTCTTTGAGAATCGAGGGCAAGTGATCGTCTCCGCATTTGCCATGCGGTGCCTCATTCATGCATCTTGCCATAGTAGAGTCATAGCAGAAGCATCAGGCCACTCGAGTCAATACACGATCTTACTCGCTCATAATCTTCACTGAGTGATATGTTCCTATATAATACTCTCTCCTGCCAAACTACGTTTGCAGGTCTCAGTGATTCCCATCCCAGTTTGGTAAACGAGTTTATTCAGACGTCACACCAACCCATCGAAAATGTAATCATTATGAGCCCTTCCAATAAGTACCTCTGATACGTTGTTGGTTTTGGTCAGTTGTCCATATAGCCAGAGAGATGGGGGAAGGGAAAGGTAGGTATACTCCGTCGCTTTACAGTCACGACGTTGTTGCAATGCTCGGTATTCACCCCGTGTGGTGTCCCACAGGCCGTCAAGACGTGATGATCGCAGAGCGGAGCAAGCTCACCGCTTCTGACCTCCTACCTTCTCCTTGGCACTCCGCTACGCCGCATGCCAAGATCTAGATTCTTGAAGCGTGCCTGCAAGATCCTTCATACGAGGTCAAAATTACACAGGGGTTAGGGTTAGAGGGATGGCCTAGATAACAGTGGAGAAGTGTGTCCATGAATTTAAACAGGTACGCCCTCTAAACAGGTCTCTTTACGGAAAATACGACCTACTATGCAGGAAGCTTCAACCTAGTCGGACAGATATTGAATCATCTATACCACATTAGTCAACATGGTCGCGGTTCCTGAGGTATACCTCACTCCCGTTGACCAGTCTCATATCTCTACTAGGTTTTAAAGGGCGATTACGCTGATAGGAAAAACAGGGGTCTGTAGCCGCTATCCAGAAGACTCTCTCGCATTTTGTTAGCGGCGTCACTGGGGGCCGTAAGATAGATACTGATGCCCTCACTTTGACGCCTATTGACGAGCTCCGTGCGGCCGTCGTGTCGGAGCTGGAGTCATCCAGTCTCCGCGACCACTTGGACCTAATCAACTCCAAGGATCAGTTCACCATGGCGTGCTATGTAGCAGCCGACTTCACGTCGTCGCATCCGCTCGAGTACCAGGTCGTAGTAGCGCAACTCACCATCTTTTTCTTCCACGCCGAAGACATACTCGAGCAAAAGCCCGATGTGCTACGGCGCCTGCAGCTTAACGTGGCCACAGGGCAGCCGTGCGGAGATCCGGTGCTCGACTGGTACGCCCGCGAGCTGACGCCACGTCTGTGGAAGCACTTCAACCCGCTCGTCGCCAACATGATCGTCGTGGCCTGCTATGACTTCATCAACGGCGTGGGCATCGAGTTGCTGACAAAGGATGCTGAAGTGCACCAGCAGGCGCCCAATTTCCCAGACTGGCTGCGCTTCAAGACCGGGCTGTCGCCCATGTACGCGCTGCTGGCACTGGCACGCGCCTCAGACCCGAAGCTTCCCACCGGGGGGCTCGACAAGTTTATCCAGACCATCCCCGACATCATTGTCTTTACTAACATCGTCAACGACGTCATCTCCTTCTACAAGGAACTGCTCGCCGGTGAGAAAGGCAACTACATTGATATGTGCGCCCAGAGAGACGGGGTCGACGTGGTGGAGGCATTGCGCACCCTGGCCGACGAGGGCATATGCGTCCGCGGGCGCGTGCTCGCCGCCCTTGCGGACGAGCCCGAGTATCGTGCCAACTTTGACGCGTACGCGAAGGGTATTACTCACTTTCATACCTCGTCCCCGCGCTACCGCTTGGTGGAGCTATTTGGGACGCCTGCCAATGGTTGACTTTCATTGATGCGGAACCATGTAATAACAGAGAGACTGTGGCGATTGTGGTGATTATGGTATGTTAAATTGGAAGTACCCCTACGGCGTGCCTCAATAGAATTTTTGGGGAATAACCATCCGGAAGATACGTGACCCCTATTTTACTCGATTCTCGGAGTAACTGAACACATCTACCATTCAAGTTTGGCGAGCCCCCGGTTCATGCCTCTCGTCCCTCTTACCGCGAGTTTGTTGGCGAATAAGCCAAACATTAGTATCTGAGCCTTGGCTAGAAATAACGCTGTGTATAATTACACTCGGTTTTCTTAGATGTACCAAGGCAATTCATCCGGGGGGAAAGGGCGCAGTTCTGTGCTGTGACATGAAATGCGCTCGGTCACGTGTCGAATGCGCGTCAGACTTAGCTCCACTACTTCCAACCAACCACGTTCAAGAGTGAGGCTCTCACCCGTACCCCGGTAAGTTGGCTTACCTTATCGAGATCTGCCAGCAAGTCAGGGGTACGAAGCCGCATTCCATATACGGAAAAGGTCGGCTAGCTAGGGGGTGCGTAGCGCACCCCATATACGGAAAGGTCACAGACGGATCGGCTCATATCCGCCGGAGGGCAGGCAATTAAAAATTATTGTTAGTACTAACAGTTACTAACAGTAACTGTCAGCCAGCAGGGTGTGTGAAACGTACTCCATATATGGAAAGGCTCACTCTGATCGGAACATATATGTCCGTGGCTAGATTACGTTAGTTCTAGAACATATGCAACTAGTTACCTCAGCTAGCTTAGGCCTCCCTGGCTCGTTCTCTATTTTCTTCGAACTGGCTCAAGTATTTACCTCACTAAAATCAGGCCGGATTTTTGAGGTTGTAGCTGCGCCTGCGGCGCAACTGTGGCTAAGGCTTTCTAAAAGCCTGTAGCTCTAAGTACCGACCCACAAACGTATCCACAAAAAAACAAACCTCAAAAATATGGCCTGATGGCAAGATGTGATTTTTTGGGCTCGTTCTAGGCAGTCCTATAGAATTTTTCGAAAATCTATCTAGGAAATTCGTTAATATAATAACGATAAAAATATCTTTAAAAAATATAAAACTTTGATTATATAAAGTTTTAAAAGACCCTTTCAATCATGGATATAACTTTCCGGTCAAGACTGGTTTGGTAGAGATATTAAAGATTTAAGTTAAATTTTCGTTCTATACAAACCTTCCGTCCGGGACGCTCTTATGGCTGCGACAACGTAACCATCGCGTGCATCATTTCACCATAGGCCTTCCAAGGGTAATTCAGTATAGGAAAAGCCCGTCAGCTATTCTTTTGGCCGTACAGGTTATAATTATTACGTCGCAGCAAGGAGGGCGTTTCGGACTCAATTAACCCCAACCTTCTCATGGCTGCGACGTAATAACCATAACCCGTACGGCCGAAAAAACGATATACGGACTTTTCCCATACAAGATATACTAAAGAAACCTGGTGCACGATGCTGTAACCGGTGGTTGTTGCGTCGCAGCGATGGGGGCGTTACGGTCGTCCATTTTCTAGGCCTAAACTTGGCCGTATTAGCTATAATTGTCGCTCCAAAAAATTGAAAAAGTTCCTATATGTACACCAGCTTATATTCGACGCGTATATGAAGTTATATACCTACCGGGCTTGATTTGGTTACGTAGCACTTTCTTTTAATTTAAATCTTCATATTTAAAAAGAAAATAGAAAGAAAATAAATAATTTTAGTAGCGATGCCCAGAACGAGTTACCTTAGCTAGCTTACGCCTTCCTAGCTCGTTCTGCAATTTCTTCGAAGTAACTTATGTACTGCTCCACAACGCTAAAAATTAACCAATCAAATCTCAAATCTCCGTAACGAACTAGCAAGACTTGAGTTATAATTGTGCGAAAAAGGGGTTCGTTCTATAAGTTTGCTTCTTTATAAAAAACAAAAAGCCGTAATAACTTAACAATTAAACGTTTCCTATGGTTATATATATATTTTTATACGATATCTTAGGTCAAAGCTTATTACTAGTACTATTTTATTCTTGATTGGGACCTTTCTGTTATTTTAAACCTTAAAGAGTTTATTAACTACAACCCGAACACGTTGCGTTATTGTTTCCCTTTTCAAAATACGATAAGTTCGAATTCTCCCAGTTTTACCACGCGAGCTTAACGAAATAAAATATACGCAGACGTACGTTAGTATTTTAGAAATAGCGAGAAATGGAAAAGAAATTTGAAAGCTTTATCCGTAGTTGGATCCTTTATAACGATATAGGCCCATTTTATAATTTAACCGTTTGGATTTACCATTTGATTACCATATTAAAAAAGGAACGAATACGCGATAGGCTATCAACGCACGAAAGTTAGCAAAAATTTATTACTTTCACTGATTAGGACCTTATTGTAAGCAAATAGCATAATACGCTCTGAGAGAGATTTGTAACTTTCGCAAAGAGGCGTAGCTTCTACTACTCGCCGGAAAATCTATTATTTAAAATTAAAGTAATCAATATTATTTTAGACGAAGGATATTAATCTGTAAAAACGCTAGCTCTTAATGGGTTTAAGCTTTTAAACTAGGTAATTATATACCTAAAAAAAAAAGCAGTTATACAATACAAATCGAACGTTTTTACGTATCTTTTCTTTATAATTTTAGTTGTTATAGCTAATGTCGTTTCCATAATTAATGGCTGTTTTCTGCATTACTTATTAGAGAAGTTTCTGTTATTCCCAGGTATATCGCGGGATAAAATTAATATATTAAGGGAGCTAGGGATCTGCGATAGTTATAATACGTTAAATAAAGATATAACCCGGTTATTAAAGGCAGATAAAGTAACCGCGTTGCTTTCTTATAATAATACGGTTCTAATTAAAATAAGCTACATTTTACGGTTAGGTATAACAGGATAATATCGGATTTTGATACGATAATTTTAATATTCAAAATTATATTGGTAATATAACGTTTGATATAATTTCGTTATACGTAACCTTATTACCGCTCTTACTCGTCTTTATAACTGCATCTCTAAAAGAGGGCTAAAGTAATTTATATTCCGTCTCAATAAATTATTGTATTTATAAAACAGTTAACGATTTAGACAAGTAAGCTGGACAGATTAGTGAGCTGGACACTTTTTTCCAATAATTTAACCATCTTACTTCAATCACTTATTTCTCAACAACTACAATATAGAACGACTTGCAAAAGCATCTAGAATAAACCTAGCCGTTTCGGCTAAAAAAAACAACCGAAACTTAGTTACAAAAAAATTTGTTCTATCTATAACGTTTCACATCTATCTTAAAAACGCGATACGACGGCAAACGCGCCCGAGCTGATATTATCTCTCCTATACGATAATTAATGACGACCGAAAAGTAATTAATTGTTAACCGGATCCTTGATCTCGATGCGCAAGCGTTTCCTATCCGGCTTTAGCACGTTGAAGATATGGCCAATATATTACTTGCTTAACGCGTTACAGGACGCGTTTAAGTTTAATGGGCGTCGAACTTTATTAAACGGTAAAAAAATCCAAACGCGTTTAAATCGGAAAATCGATTATTAACGAGTCCTATGCGAAAATCCAGAAATATTTCGCAAGTAGTTCGAGCTTGTTCGGGCTACTATCGCAAAATACACCATCGTAAAAAAGGATATTTACAACTTCGGCGAAACAGAATATTTGATAAGGCTTCTTATAATAACGAGCCTAATAATTACAAATGCCGAAAAATTTAAAAAACCTAGATAAACTCAATAAAGAAATAAAAATGGGTTATAATTATCCAGGTTATTAATCTCCAAAGTTAAGCTATGCCGCCATTTATTATCATAGCCGGAAAAAATTGCCTTAAGTCCTAAGAACGTAATATTTTATTATAAGCGACCGATTAAAGGTTGCATTAACGTGCTACACAAGCGAATCGCGCACACAAGCGAGTCGCGCGTTTTCTCCACCATCTCAATCACCGAATTTTAATCGTTTATTTTTCAACACCACAACATGGAACGGCTAACAAAAAAAAGCCAGAATAAATCTAGCTATTCAAGCTAAAAAAAGAAACTCGCAACTTAGTTACAAACGGCTTCATGCTATATATAACGTTTCCGAATCTACTTTAAGAAACCGAATTTACAGCAAATTCTCTCGAGCCGATACAGTTCCCAATTCGCGAAAATGGACGCCGACCGAAGAAACATCTATTGTCGACCGAATTCTTAACCTAAATACGCGAGTATTTCCTATCCGGCTTCAGCACGTTAAAGATATGGCTAATATACTGCTAGCTCAATGCATTACAGAACGTATTGGAATTAATTAGGCGTCGAACTGTGTTAAACGACAAAAAAAACTCCAAACGCGTTTAAACCGAAGATCAATTACTAACGGGTCCTATCCCAAAATCCAGAAACGTTTCGCAAATAATTCGAACTTATTTGAGCTTACCTCAGCTAGTTCAGGCCTCCCTAGCTCGTTCTCCAATTTCTTCAAAGTTACTCAAGTACCGCTCTACAACGCTAAAAATTAACCAATCAAATCCCAAATACCCGTAACGAGCCAGCGAAGCCTAAGAACAAATTGCCCTAAAGAAGGGTCCGTTCTGTAGATTTGCTTTTTTTAAAAACAGAAATCCGTGATAACTTAACAACCCGACGTTTCCTATAGTTATATATATATTAATACGATTCCTTACGTTATGGCTTATCATCAGTACTATTTTCGTCCTAATCAGAACCCTTTCGTTACGCCTAGGCCCTAACGGGTCCATCAACTGCAATCCGAATACGTCGCGTTATCATCCGCTCTTTCAGAACACGAGGAATCCGAATTTTCTTAATTCTACCGCGCGAACCCAGAAAAACAAGATATACGCATAGGTACGTTAGCATTCTGGCAAAAGCGACGATCGGATATAGGATTCGAAAACTTTATTCGTAACTAGATCTTTTGCGACGATGCTAGCCGAACGACCAGTTTAACCGCTTGGATTTACCGTTTAATTAACGTATTACAAAAAAAACGAATACGTGATAAACTGTTAGCATGCGAACGTTAGCAGGAATTTATAACTTTTATTAATCAGGACCTCGCTATACGTAAATACCATAATACATTACACGGGAAACTTGTAGCTTTCGTAAAAAGGCCCGGATTTTGCCGCTTACCGGAGGATTTATTATTCGAAATTAAAGCGATCTATATTACCTTAAACGAAAGTTAACGTTTTATTAAAACGCTAACTTTTAATTAGTTTAAGTTTTTAAACCAGGTAATTATATACCCAAAAAGAAAATGCCGGTCGTATAATACGAAACGAAAAAAGAAGCGGTTTCGTAATAATTATTGAAATATGAAAGATAGCTAGAATTCCTAGTAACTCCACTTTTGCCGAATTTTATCAGGTTATGATGCCCGGTTAGCGTAGTGGCTAGCGCTTTAAACTTGGAATAGTCAGTAAAGGTGCAACACTAAAAGAAAATCCCTGCTAGGATACGCATTCGAGCCCGTCAAGTAGCAAAAGAGATTTGGATCAGAAAGGGTCCATCTGCACTTGCACAGATGTATCGTTCGTACAGCTGGAGGGGGAGTGTTGAAATATGAAGATAGCTAGAATTCCTAGTAACTCCACTTTTGCCGAATTTTATCAATAATAACGATTCGGACGTTTTTACGCATCCTTTCTTTATGGTTTTAGCTATTATAGTTAAAATCGTTTCCAAAATTAACAGTAATCATTTACCTCCTTTATTAAACAGGTTTCTGTTATCCTCCGGTACATTATAGGATAGGATCGATATATTAAAAGGTTTAAATATCTGCGAAAGTTATGCTACGGTAAACAAAAATATAAACCGGTTATTAAATAAAATTAAAGTAACTACATCGCTTTTTCTATAATAATAAGGTTTTAATCAAAATAGGTTACGCTTTTCGGCCAAATATAACAGGATAATACCGTATTTTGGTACGATAACTTCAATATTCAAAATTATGTTCGTAATATAATGCTTCGATGCGGTTCCGTTATACGTAACCTTACTACCGCCCTTGCCCGTCGTTATACCTATATTCCTAAAAAAAGGTTAAAGTAATTTATGTTCCGTCTTAGTCAGCATTACAAGGTAAAATGGTTTTACGAAACGTTGCAACAACATCTGGTATTACCTAATACTTCCTGTTAGTTCGTAATCAATATTATTCGGAATTTATTCCCTGTTTCTATTAATAAGTTATACAAGCAAAATAAGCAAAAGTTTTCAGGCTTTCCCAAATTAAAACGTATACCGTATAATAAGCGCCGTTCGATTTCGTTGGGTATAATTAACGAAGATAAAGGCACGATCGACGGTACCTATGGCGTTTATCGAAAGATTTTCCAGGAAGTATGCGGTTTTAAAGAAAAATAATCCTGTCAGTTTTCGAAACACCTTTATCTTATTCATAAAAATCAGAAGATAACCAGTTATATCCAGAAGATATAGGCTAGTTAAGCCGAAACAGCCGATCTATATGATAAAAAACGATAATTTCTTCCTGTTCCCGCTTTATTCCATATAGAAATAAACTTCCTGTTTATATTTATACGTACTTATTAACCTAGCAATATTAACGGGGCGCATATAACGCAAGTAACCTTAAAAGCGGGTCGTTAGTTTTTTAATAGGATAATACAGTTATATCAAAAATTACCGAAGTTCCATTTATTTAAGCCCTTTATTTTTTATATACATAATGCTTATATATTTGCGTTATTTCTGCAAAAGTTACGCGTCCGATACGAACTATTAATAAAAAAAGCGTCTAGCGTATACGGAGCTATTAGGAATACTTTAATCGAAAATCTTTCTTCGAAAGGCCAGCTTACCAAGTTTATAGAATATATATATGCTTCCGGTTAACCGTCGCCGAGTTCGAAACTGTCGCGCATAATATAGTTTCTAAGTATCTTGGTCGCGCTAGATGGATAAAAAAGGTATCGCGAAGTTTTGATCAGGACGCGTTAATAAATAAGGATTTATTTAATGAAAAGATTTTATCTATCTTTTTTGACAGTACGTTACCTGGTAATATAGGTAACTTAATTAAAAGTTCGTAAGTATTTTATCTTTTAAATTGGGAATATAACTTATATATATTGCTTTTTAAACTACGTAATCCTGATTAAGGCGTATTAGACGTAGCCTTTCCGCCGGTTGATAATAGGGCCGGCCATACCTTTAATACGGATAATATCCCATAAGATAATAGCTTTTTTAACCCGACTATAGATAATAACCGACCGTTAAACGATGCCGTTCCTGTCGACAAAGAATTTTAAAGCTATTGCCGATTTCTTTAAAAAGCCCAGGTTTATCTTTGTCTTTCGCATGCCATACGATATAGCGACGTTGGTTATATTAAACAGCTGATACCAATATTATTAGTTCTTTTTTATAGGGACGGTTAAAGTAATCACGGCAAAAAGATGCTTTATTTCGATTAGATATTACATTTTGCAGTATTAGATTTAATGCTTATTAATTCGATATTAACGTCGAGTTTAACTTTTATAAAATCCAGGGAGATAATATAGAAAGCATTTAATCGAAAGGGCGAATATTATAGCCTTTGGCTTGCTGGCGAATTCCGCCGGTCGATAAACAGTATATATAACGTTAACTTTATCTTTTTCCGAGATTCGTTTTTAATTGGGTACCGTATTTCTTTATAGCGCGAATTTTATGCTTATTATGCTTTTTTGCGAGATAAGCGTTACGTTATTCGATATTTTCGTAACGAAATCCTCGAACGCGTTTATTTCTTGTTTCGTAATTTTTGGCTTGTTAAGAGATATCCATTTCGGATTTAAGGGGCTAGCTGGGAATCCGAGGATATTTTAGCTGCGGGCCGTAAAGTAATAAAGGTTAGGCTTGTCGATTTTAATGATACCGTACTTATTATTAACGACGAAAGTGGGCTTAACTGGTTGGATATAATAAAGGACGAGAATTAACTTGTAAATGGCCTTGACGTAGCTGTCCGAGAAGTTTTCGGTAACGAATTCGTTAAAAATAATTTGGCTTCGGACGACCATAATATTCTGTATATGGAAGAAAGTTATGATTTTATAGTATAAATTATAGATAATTCGGTAAATAGTCCTAATTAAAACGGTCCGTCGTTTTCCTTGTCGTAGTCAGATAAGTAAAATAAGGATTCGTCGGACGATACCTAATTGTTAATATAATTTTTCGGTTTTTTGTTATTTCTATATTTTGTATAACCGATATAGAAATTTTACCATAATTTTAATATTAATATAAATTAAAATATTACGGCGTCCTAATTAGATACGTTATTTTTATACGTTTTACTGGTATTAATATTATGTAAATTTTTCGTATTAAAATAAACCGACGTATTAACAGTATTGTATTACTTATAACTAAATATATCGTATAATTTCGTATTAACCTATATATCTTGCGTAAAATTAATTTACTAACTAGCGTTTTTGCGTATTTTCTAAAACTTTTTCGTTTGGTTTTGTCTTTTAAACGCGCATTATGCCCGGGCTTGCCGCAGACGCCATATTTCCGTTCCTTGGTTTCAACCCTTTTGCGACGATTGCTTCCAGCAGCTGTTAGCTGCATTTTTTTACCACCTTTTTCTTTTTGGGCCAGAAAAGCTTGTCCTTTTTGCATAGTAAGTGTTCTTCCTTTTTAAAGACGTTTGTTTTTGGTTCTGCGACGTTTGCTTAAAATGTGGTTCGTTTCGCGCAATTAGGTAACTTCTTCCCGAAAAAGAATATTTTCGTACAGAACTAGTAAGTAACTTTTAGTTAAAAGATAAACCGATTTAATTATTTTAGTTAACGAGCCACCCTGTTAATTTTTAATCTTTTTCTGCAAATAACGTAATTACCGCGTTACTTCCTTAATATTTTTAAAGGTTTTCGCGGGCGGGAAACGAATAGAACCGGCGGAGGTTAGCGGAAAGACGGTCGGCGTAGGCATAACTGAAGGAACCTTTAATTTGGAAAGGACGTTATTGGGATTAAATGGAATAAGACCAGCTTTCGCGAATCTAGATTTGATGTTATCGGACGTTATGGCAGCTTGGAACGCGTTGCAAAAGCCGGCGAGAAAATCTTCTTTGGTAATGTAGGTATAATAACGTCGTATTAGGTTTTCGATATACCGCGAATAAGCGCGTTTTAAAACAGAAAAACAAGATACATTAAAAGGTTAAAGCCGATACAAAAAATGCGCGGGTATATAAAGCGTAATAATGTTATTGTTAGCGTAATATTTTTCGAATTTTATCGAATGGTAGTTTTTATGGCCGTCGAGAATAAGTAAACGTTTCGAACTTTTCGTACGCGTCCGAGTATGTTTGTTAAAATGCTGGATTTATTCGAGATTTAATTTATTTGTTGTCTAGCTATTATTACTTAATGCGATTTTTTAATCGGTTGCTGGCGGTAAGTTATTACGGTACCAAAATTAAAAATAATTTTTCCCCGTTATAATAATAAATAACGGTATAACTTAACTTTAAAAATTAATAGCCTGGATAATTATAACCTATTATTTATTCCTTTATTACGTTTATTTAGGTTTTTTACATTTTTCGGCATTAATAATTATTATGCCCGTTGTTATAAAAAGCCTTATTAAAAACTTAATCTCGTCGAAGTTGTAAATATCCTCTTTTGCGATGCCGTATTTTGCGATAATAGCCCGAACAAGCTCGAACTATTTACGAAACGTTTCTGGATTTTCGCATAGGACCTGTTAATAATCGATTTTCCGATTTAAACGCGTTTAAATTTTTTTTTGCCGTTTAACAAAGTTCGACGCCTAATTAATTCCAACTCGTTCCGGGACGCGTTGGGCCAGCAATAAATTGGCCATATCTTTAACGTACTGAAGCCGGATAGGAAATGTTTGCGTATTTAAATTAAGGATTCGGTCGACAGTCGATTTTTCTTCGGTCGCCGTCAATCTTCGCATAAAAGAATTAATATCGGCTCGGGTGCGTCGACCGTTATATCGCGTTTTTAAAGTAGAAAATAAAACTTCATAAATAAAACCAAACTTTTTATAACTAAGTTTCGGATTTCGTTTTTTAACCTGAATAGCTAAGTTTATTTTCGCTTCTTTTGTAAGTCGTTCTATAATGTTGGTATTAAATAATCGACGATTGAAAATGAATAGCTGGAATGGCTAAGAAACGTGTACAGCTCACTTGTGTGTGCAGCTTACTTGTATAGTACGTTATTACGTAAATAATTATATTTATCGTACTTTACGACCGTAACCTCGTTTCGAAACCGAACGCGTTTTTCGTTATCTACTTTAATTAAAACTGGCCGGGTTTCGTTTTTTAGTTTTCGACTTAATATCGTAATTATTACTATCGTCGGACAAATACCGTTTACTTTTAACGGGCAATTTTTCGACCTTGATAGTAATTATTACTTCGGTTTTATTTTCCGACATATTATTTATAACGTCGAGTTAGGTATCGTTATTTTTGAATAACGCCGGCAATTCCCGTAACGATATAACAATAAACGAACTAAATAAATATAAGTACGATAACGAAAACAAAGTTAACAAATTAAATATATTAAAAAACGGTAAACTTTAAATTAACGTTACAAATAATAATAACGTTGCAAATGTTTAATTAAAACTATTTAATATATCGCAAATTATACGTACGGATATAAGCGTTATGATTATCGAAGTTACAATTCCGAATTACGAAAATATATAAATTATATATCGGATTAATATTTAAACTGTTAAAATTACCTTTAAATCCTTAATTATCAGTTCAAACCGAACGGTTATATATAATATATTTTAATTAGAACTATATACGGCTTACGGCAATTTTGCGATTTTTTTCCGATATTTATTAAACTTATAACGTAATAACTGTCCGCCGTTACTTATATAAATCGGTCCGAAATATAAGAATATAACGCGGTTATTTCAAATTAAACGAATTCCGCTGTTAGCGAAAGGTTTTCCGTACTTTCTGTAAAATAAAAAATACGGCTTTTTCGTAAATTCAATATAACGTAAAAAGAAAACTGATTTTTTAAAACGTCCTAATATTACCATTTATCGAGCCCAGAAACCGTTTTAACTAACCCGACAGTATCTACGATTAAATAAAAACCTCTAACTTCGTTCGGCTTACTTAAAAACGTATTAAGTAAAAACCGTGTAAACTTAACAAAAATAAACGTTTATTTTGTTCCTTTGCTGCCGAACGGAAACGACTGCGCAAAAAATAATACGTTTATCCGTCGTTTATACTAAGATTCGATTATTTCCCAAGCAACCGCTTTTAACGAACCGGCTTTTGGTTATTTCCATATAAATCCTTTCGGATTTAAAAGTTCTGGTATATAAATAAAACTATTACGGTTTTTTTCTATCATAATAACTTTCTTTTTTTAAAAAAAAAATATATCAAAATTACTTTACGTAAGTATTTGGCGTTAAATAATGTACGTTAATAAAGCTTTATTTTCGTTTTATTCCACAAATTAAAAAAGCTTTATTTAAAACGTTTACGGATAACGCGAATAATATCTTAACCAACTGAAAGATAATATTGGGATTCGACGATTATCTTGTTTTAATTCGGATCATTTACGATAAATAATTTATCGTTTTTTTTACTATCCAAATCTGCAACGTTAATTTCCATTACGATCTTTATATTTTTGATAAGCAATACGGTCGTTAACTTATTGGATCTAGATTTTTATTTGTATTTTAATCAATTTTATAATAAACGGTTTAATTCTACACCTATCGAATACCTAATAAGATATAAACAATTTAACTTATTTATAGTTAATCGTATTTAATCGCTTATAGTTACGAATTATTTAATTAAATCGCTTTTATAAATTTTCTATCGAAAAGTTGTTCGGTATTTCCTATTATATTATTCCAGTAATATCCGGAATATCCATACTTAATCTAAAAGCGACGATAAATATTACAATACGCTTAAAACTATTAAGCTTTTTTAATTTATCGTATACGCCAACTTAATTTCTGTAAAGCATTTCGAAACTGTAAAACTTAATAACTTCTTTTACAACCTTCGACAAATACCCCTAATTTACCATAGTTTTAATTAAGTAATTTCGGATTTTTATAATTTTCGCTCGATTATTAACATAAATAATGGTTTACATAATGATACGTAATTTATTAAGTTAAACTTAAACAATATTAATTAATAATTCGGATATCTTAATTAGTAAAAATTCTAAATACGCCCAATTCGAACGTTAACCTTTAAATAAATTAAAAATAATAATATCGATTTCGGAACGATTAATACTAAAAACTCGGACCTTTACCTTATAGCTATATCTAATTAAACTTCCGGCTTTATTAAAACTTTTATATTTCGTAATTTTCTTCTTTATATTACCGTTAACAATTACCGTATACGCAAACTAATATACGTAAACAAAAAAAAATAAAACGTAAGTTACAGATAATAACATATTCAAACCAGGAATTTCTCTGTTTCGACGAAGAGTATGTTTCGTTAATAACAATTAAGCCGTATCGCTATTCGAAAGCAGGGTTTAGTATAACAATTTGGAACTAATCGCTTAATAACTATTTAAGATCGAAAATAATATAATTATGTTATCCGGCACCTATACGTTTAAACATTTATAAATCTAACTTTTTCGTTTCCGCAAATATTAGAACAAAAGCAAAATATAATACTGCTTATACAAAAGTTCGTTATTTTTCGGTTAACTTAACCCAAGATATAACCTAAATAATAATCAAGACGGTTATAAAAAAAAGGCTTAAATAATTAAAACCTTTCCAAAGCTTATTTTAATAACGGAAAAAATATTAAGCATTCCGAAAACTAAATCATGTACCGTATTTATTTATTCCTTCCGTAAAATACGGCCTTATCCACCAAATATAACGCTAAATATAAGGCAAACAAACTGATAACGCAAAATTTCCGTAAAGTTATCGGCTATGCATTTAACGTTAACGTATAAGTTAATTACGTTTATATCGGCAAAAAACCGGTAAAGCTATCAGATAAAGAAAAACGCTTCGCTTTAAATAATTAAATCCTCGAAAATTTAAAGTATCCACCCTAAACCTTTTAATACGTCGCGCGTATTTAGCTAATTAGGAAAAAAATATACCTCGAAGCTTGTTATAAACGATCTTAAGTTTTATATATTATTATTTTAGCTTATAAAGTTATGTCTTTATCGTACTAATTAAAAAGAGATAAAAAGTTAAAGCATACCTAAAACGGGATTTTCAGCCATTTTCTTTTGAACTTATAATACCAATCCCGTCCTGATCAGGACTAGATATATATAAGGAAATAAAAATTTAATTCTGTATCGACTTTGTAATTACGAATTAGGTAACGTAAAATTAAACATACACTTAAAAAGTTCGTATTAATAATTTTTGAAATTTTGTATAAAACTACCCAAAACGAAGCGAAAAAATCACAATTTGCTATTAGGTTCTATTTTTACGATTTTGTTAGTTCTGTAAAGCTCCTTCTTAAAAAGGTTTAGTCGATACATCTAATCCTTGCAGCTACTTCTTGATCAAAAGCGCTAGCTACGGCTGCGCCTGCGGCGCAGCTCCAACCTCGAAAATGGGGCCTGATCTCGATAAGGTAACCGCTATATACGCTTCTATACAGATTTTTGAAAATCTAACTTGGAAACTGGCAAATATAAAAATAATAAAAACAAATGCAAAATAATAAAAAACGTTATCATATACAGCTTTAAAAGAGTTCCCTAACCATGTATTTAACTTTTTAATCAGGATTAATTTGGCGGAAATACTAAAGAAACAAATCAGAATTTATGTTCTACATTTCCCCCCCACCTCTCTCCCTTAAAACCGTAACGCTCTCATGGTTACGACGCAACAACCACAACCCGTACGGCCAAGAAATAGCTGGACGGGCTTCTCCTATACTAAATTACCCTTGGAAGGTCCATAGCAGAATGTTACGACCGGTAGTATTGCGTCGCAATAAAAAAGGCGTTCCAGTTAATCAAGTCCAGAACCTTTTCATGGCTGCGATAACGCAACTACCGCGTACAACATTTCGCCATAAACCTTCCAAAGGTAACTTAATATATAAAAAGCCCGTTCTATTACTTTTCTGCTCGTACGAATTATGGTTATTACGTCGCAACTATAAAAGCATTCCGGATTTAATTAATCTTAACTTTTTTACAGCTGGAACGTAACAATTATAACTCGTACGGCCAAAACAATAACTGGACGGGCTTTTCCTATATTAAATTACTCTTAGAAGATTAATAGCAAAATATTACAACCGGTAATTATTACGTCGCAATAAAAAAGGCGTTCCAATTAATTAAATCCAGAACCTTTTTATAACTGCGACAACGTAATTACCGTATACAACATTTTGCTATAAGTTTTCTAAAGGTAACTTGATACATAAAAAGTTCGTCTTGTTATTTTTTTACTTGTACAAATTATAATTATTGCGTTATAACTATAAGAACGTTTCGAACTTAATTAATTTTACCTTTTTTATAATTGCAACGAAACAATTATAACCTATATGGCCAAGAAAATAATTAAACGAGGTGTTTTATACTAAATTACTTTTAAAAGGTTTATGGCAAAATATAGCGACCGGTAATTATGACGTCGTAGTAAAAAAAAGTTCTAAATTTAATTAATCTTAACCTTTTTATAGTTGCGATATAACAATTATAACCCGTACGGCCGAAAAAATTGATATACGGATTTTCCCTATACAGAATATACTAAAGAAATCCGGTATACGATAATACGACCGGTAATTATTGCGTCGTAACGATAAAAGCGTTACGGTCGTCCATTTCCTAGGTTTGAATTTAGCCGTATTAGCTGCAATTGTTATCCGAAAGAATTGAAAGAATTTCTATATATATATTGCCTCACTAAAATCAGGCCCCATTTTTGAGGTTGGGGCTGCGCCGTAGGCGCAGCCGTGGCTAGCGCTTTTGATCAAGAAGTAGCTACAAGGGTTAGATGTATCAACTAAACCTCTTTAAGAAAAGTCTCCACAGAAATAACAAAATCTCAAAAATAGGGCCTGATAGCAAGTTGTGATTTTTTGGCTTTAATTGGTGCCCTCTCATACAAATTCGTCAAAATCATCATCGTCAACTTTCGCAGTATATACTAGTTACGAAGTTTCCATTGTTATAACCTATATAACTTAACGCAGAATTAAAATCTTTACCTTTTGATATTATTCTAATTCTGATTAGGGTAAACTAAAGACCGTTACAGAAAGAAAATGGCCGAAAACTTCAATTGGTGCCTGTCGTAACCTTTTACCCCCCTTCAGCCAATACGACAACAATACAACTTTATAAGCTAAAATAATGATATACTAGATTTAAGATTGCCTGTAACAAACTCCGAGGTATATTTTCTTCCTGATCAGGTAAATGCGCGACGTATTAAAAGGTCTAGAGTAAATACCCCAAACCTTCGAAAACCTAACCCTTTAAAGCAAAACATTTTATCCTTATCCGATGGTTTTACCGGTCTTTTGCCGATACAGACGTAATCAACCCATACGCCAACGTTAAATGCACGGTTAACAACCTTACTGAAATTGTGCGCCGTCGGTTTGTTCGCCTTATATTAAGCGCCATGCTTAACGGGCAAAGCCGTATTTTACGAAAGGAATAAATAAATACGGTACATAATTTGGTTTTCGGAAAACTTAATATCTTTTTCGTTACTAAAACAAGCTTTAGAAAATCCTTAATTATCTAGGCCTTTTCTTTAATAACCGACCGAATTACTATTTAAGTCGTACGCTTAATTAAGTTAGCCGAAAAACAACGAATTTCTGTATTAGCAGTATTATGTTTTGTTCCTATTTTAATATCTGCAGAAACGAAAAAGTTCGATTTATAAATATTCGAACGCATAGCTGCCGAATAATATAACCATATAATTTTTAATCTTAAATAGTTATCAAATGATTAGTTCTAAACTGCTATATTAAATTTTATTTTTGAAAGGCGATATGGTTTAGTTACTATTAATGAAATATATTTGTTATCGGAATGGAAAAACTTCCGGCTTAAACATATTAATATCCGTAACTTGGGTTTTATTTTTCCTAATTACGTATATTAATTTACGCATACGGCAACCGTTAGCAGTTATACAAAAAAAAAATAAAAGAGCTTGCGAACTATGGGGATTTTAATAAAGTCGGAAGTTTAACTAAATATAGTTATAAAATAAAGGTCCGGCGTTTTAGTATTAATTGTCCCGAAATCGATATTCTTATTTTTTTTATCTAAGGGTTAACGTCTAAATTAAGCGTATTTAAAGTTTCTGCTAGCTAATATACTCAAATTATTAATTAATATTTTTTAAGTTTAACTTAATAAGCCACGTATTATTATTAAGATTATTATTTATGTTAATAACCGAATAAAAATTATGGATATCCGAAATTACCTAATTAGGATTATAGTAAACCGGAAGTATTTATCGAAAATTGTAAAAAGAAGTTATTAATTTTATAATTCCGAAATACCTTATGGGAATTAAGCTTGCGTATACGATAAATTAAAAAAGTCTAATGGTTTTATCTGTATTGCAGTATTTACCGTTGCTTTTGGATTAGGTATGGATATTCAGGATATTAGTCGAATGGGATAATGGGAAATACTGAAAAGCTTTTGGATAGAAAATTTATAGCAGCGATTTAATCGAGCGGTTCGTAGCTATAAGCGATTAAACATAATTAGCTATAGATAAGCTATATTATTTGTACCTTATTAGGTATTCGATAGGTATAAAACTACGCCGTTTATTATACAACTGGCTGAAATAATAAAGAAAATTTAAGCCCGGTAAGTTAAGGACCGTATTGCTTATTAAAATATAAAGGTTGCAGTGGAAATTAGCGTTACGGATTCGGATGGTAAGGAAGACGACAAGTTATCTGTCGTAAATAATCCGGATTAAAATGAGATAGTCGTCGAATCCTAATTTTATTCTTCGATTAGTTAAGATATTACCCGACTTATTCGTAAACCTCTTAAATGAAATTATTTTAATTTACGGAATAGGACGAAAATAGGACTTGATTAACGTATATTATTTAACGGTAAATACGTACGTAAAGCAATTTTGACATATTTTTAAAAAGAAAAGGAAGTTATTATGCTGGAAAAAAACCGTAATAATTTTATTCCGGCTGGACTTTATTGTAATTTATATACGCCTAATTTTATTTATGTATCAAAAACTTTAAATCCGAAGAAATTTGCATAGAAATAACTAAAAGCCGGTTTGCTAAAAGCGGTTGCTTGGGAAATGATCTAATCCTGATATAAACGATAAATAAACGAATTATTTTTTGCGCGGGCGTTTCCGTTCGGCGGCAAAGAAGTAAAATGAACGTTTATTTTTATTAAGTTTAAACGGTTTTTACTTAATACGTTTTTAAATAAGCGGAACGAAATTAAAGGTTTTTACCTACTCGTAAGTACCATCGGATTAATTAAAGCGGTTTCCGGGTTCGATAAATAACAATATTAAAACGTTTTGAAAAATCGATTTTTTTTTTGTTATATTTAATTTACGAAAAAGCTGTATTTTGTATTCTATAGAAAACACGGAAAACTTTTCGCAAATGGCGGAATTCGCTTAATTTGAAATAACGGTATTATACATTTATATTTCGGACCGATTTATATAAGTTACGGACAATTATTACGTTACAAATTTAATAAATATCGGAAAAAATCGCAAAACCGCCGTAAACCGTATATAATCTAATTAAGGTGTATTATATATAATTATGCGGTTCGAATTAATAAGCAAGGTTTAACAGTAATCCCAGTAATTTAAATCTTAATCCGGTATACAATTTATACGTTTTCGTAATTCGGAATTGTAATTTCGGTAATCGTAATGTTTATACCCGTACGTATAATTTGCGATATATTAAATAATTTTAATTAAAAACCTATAACGTTTTCGTTATTTATAACGTCGATTTAAAGCTTACCGTTTTCTAATATATTTAATTTGTTTGTTTTATTTTCGTTACCGTATTTATATTTACTTAGTTCGTTTATTTGTATATTTTTACCGAAATCGCCGGCCTTACCAAAAAGTAACGATACGTAACCCAATATTACGAATAATATATCGGAAAATGGAGCCGAGGTCATAATTGCTATCGAGGTCGGAAGATCGCGCTCTAAAAGCAAACGGTGCTTATCTGTTACGGTAGGGCTTAAGTCAGGTGTAACCAGTCTATTCCTATGGGGTAGGGTCAGGACAGAACAGACTCTTGTCCTTCTATAAGGATAGATAGGGGCCTAGGGCCCTTATATAGAATGAAGGCAGTGAGAGATTCAAGCAAGAAGGGTGGGTTACGTAAGGTTACCAGCCCTAAACTGCTAGGCCTGCTGTGATAACTATCTCCCCCTTTTTCTGTAATGCCGGCCCGGTATTATGTATATATATAATAGGTAAGGATAATATCGTTAAGTAATATATCTTTGTTGTTGTAATTTGAGCTATCTAGGATAAAGTTTGTTATGCTTATAAATATGTACGATATTCCTAAGCAACCGCTTTGTTTCGTATTTATTCTTACCTACAATTAATTCAATTCCGTATATATGTATATAAATACTGCTTAATTTTCTTAATTTTTCAACTTTTTTTTTTTTTTCGCAAACTTAACATCATCTCTTTTTGCGTTCGTTAAAACATTTTATATTCGTCTCCTTTTCGAATTTCAATTATACGTTTTTTATTTTTATTTTTTCGTTTTTAAATTAATTATTATACCTTTTCGAAATTGAAGCAAAAAAACATGTAACCGCCGTTATGGTTCGCATTTTTATAACGCAGTTCCTATCCCCGCTGTTTATGTATATCGCCTTTATTTTGGCAAAACCGAGGATACTTTCCGTCCTTACCGAGGTTTTCCTTTTAAGGTTTCTTATACGTTTAAATTCCCAAATTCCTTTGCTTATACTAGCTGCTTTAATAATTATAATATATATAAGCTTATAAATTAATTCGCCCTTTATTCGCGTTACTTTTATTAACGTATCGGTTATTTTTAAAAGTGCCTTATCGTTATAACTTTCGATATAATTCGTTTTTAAAAGTTTATTAAGTAATTAACTAAGATATTCGATTAATAGAGCGAAGACGACGATAGTAATCTTATTTAGGGTATAAGTTTTAATTAACGTATCCTTTTTATTATTACCTAATAACGCTTCGCTTAAGCTTTTTTCCGAATACTTTTTACCTACCGGACAAAGTTTGGTTTAACCGGCAAGGTCGGTACCATTACGGTAAGTCACCCCGTTTTCCTTATTATTCCGGGCGTAATTTATTAATGTTTTATTAGTTTTAAGTAGTTTCTCGTAAGTACCAGTTAGTAGTTACCGGTTACCGTACCTTATTTTCCTTTCGTTATACGGTTTCCGCGCCTTTGCCAATAAGTACTTCCGATATTTCAGCAATTTTGTTCCGTAATTAATAAAATTAGCTTGCTGTTAAAAAGAAGGCTTACCGTTATTAAACGCTTCCGCGTTTGCGGCTTAAGGACCGCAGCTTTAGTACCTGGCTTACGGCTTATATAGCCTTTATCTAAAAGATAAAAGAAGTTTTCCGCCGTAGCGATAATATCTTTAATTTCGGTTCGAAGGATAAGGATAATAATAACTGGGATAACGAGCTGATTCGTTTCGCTATAAATATGCGAAATTTCTTAACTTAATTCGGTAAGGTTTTAAAGTAATTTCGAGTTTTTTAAAAAACTGGATTCGATTTTTAATATTGTAATTAAAAATATATAGTTCGTATTATTTTTTATGGTAGTTTTATAAGTTTTCCGGAGCGGTATTATTAACGTTTCGGTATTTTTTAATAATAAGAATATCTTTGTATGGTTATTACTTAATTAATTTGTTTTATAGTTTCGAATTAACGAGATAATTTATTTCTTCGTTGTTTTTATCGCTGCTAATACCTGGCAATAATTTTTTAAACGTTTTGTATATTTTTGTTATTAATTTATTGGTTATATTCGAAAAGTTAATTTATTTATTTTACTTCGTATTATAATTGCTTTTAGGACGAACGTTAATTTACGACGTTTTTAACCTTTTATTCGGTATCTTTTTTTAATTCGAATATTGTTACTAAATAATTAGTTTTAGCTATTTAAGGTTTTAATAGTTGGATTGGAAAAATAAAATGCAAGCAGTTATATTATTAAAAAAGGGTTAAGCGATATGCCTAGGAACCGATTTTGCCAATAACGCGGAATGGTTTAATATATTTGGAAACTAGCTTACGGTACTTAATTTTTAAGTTTTTTGTTAATAGCTTTACTATTTGTCTTACTTTAAAGGTAAAAGATTTATGTTTGTTGTTGTAATATTTCTTATACGTTTCGGTCGCTTTTTGCTATCGTTCCCTTAAGTTTTTTCGGATTTCTTTTAGCTTTTAAATCCTGGTATATATTGCAACGACCCTTATTAAAGTACCTTAATTTTCGAAAACAATCCTAAATTTAGGTTTGTATTTATATAAAGTTTTAAAAAGGGCCTTTTCGGTAATATTATTAACTGTAAAATTAATTACAAACAAAACTTCGGGTAATAATTTGGGCTAAGTTAACTGTTAGTTCCCGATAAAGTAACGAAAGTAATATTCGAATATTTGGTTTATTTTTTTCGTTTATTTATTAATTTAAGGATGAAAAGCAGTCGAAAGTTTTTGCTTAATTTTAATATAATAGCAAAGCTTTTTTTAAAATGCATTAGTAAATATTAAGTATTTATTAAAAACAATTTTTATAACGGTTTTATAATAATATTCGATTTTTCGATAAAATAATTCTATAAGTTTAATATTAATAATAATAATAACGATTACGAAAAAAAATATTATTTTTATAAATCGGTATATTATTATTAAGATAATATTAACTTTACGGCCTTAATACGAAAGTAAAGGTAATCCAGTAATAAAATCTATAATTAATTTTTTTATAAGTAATAAAAGTATAAGTAACGTTTGTAATTCGCTATAAGGCTGGTAATATTTCGCCTTATTTCCGAAGCAGATAATATAGCCTTTAACGTAATTTCGTACATCCTTTTTTAGGTTCGGCTAAAAGTATAATTGTTTAATTTGTTGCTAGGTTTTTCCTATACCGAAATAGCTAGCAAAAAGATTATTATAATATATTTTTAGGATTTAGTAATATACGGCCTTTTCGTGTAAAATATATAATCGATTTTTGTACTTAATTAATTCTTTAATGGCGATATTTTATTAAGGATTAATAGATATATCGTTTGCAAGTTTTTTTTTGAATTTCTTTATATTCGGGGTTACGTTTTTAAATAATACGAATAAAGTTAAGGAATATTTCCGGGACTGGCGATTGGGCTAGGTTTTATAACGTTTCCGTAGTTTCCAATTGGGTTAAGTCTTAATTCGTTATTTCCGCCCGTTTGCGCGTAATTGCTTAAATTAAAACCTTACGCTTTTTAGGCGTCCTTTCCGTAAAGATAGCGCTAGTTAATATTTCCGGCTTGAAGTATATTAAAAATAACTTAAAATTTACCGTTAGCTTTTTTTCAAACGTAAGTAATAATATTAAGTTATCCGCTTTTTCTCCTATATAATTAAAGCGTTTCGAGGTTAAATTAACCGGGTTTTGCTTTTTTAATTAATATTTAATTACAAAATCGAAAGGTGCAAATAATATATATTACCGGGCTTGTTTATTATTAAATTTCGAAATGTTTATAAAGCTTCGTAAGTTTAAATTATTTAACTTAACCTTTATAATATATTTGCTATCTTGTAAATAATAACGTTAATATCGGAAAACCTTTACGATAATTATTATTTTCTAATCGGGCGTTCCGTAATTTAGCTTTATATCTTTAAATTTTCGTAACTAAAACTTAATTAGGTATTACCTTTTTTAATTATTTTTCTGTAATAAAGTTCCAAATATAACATATTTTAAAGCGTTAGTTTTTATTAATATTTGCTTTTTAAGGTCGAAATGTATTAGGAAAAATGTTTTATTAAATGCAGCTACGAACTTTCTAAAAGCTTTTTTCGCTGGTTTATCTAAAAAGCTTTGCTTTAATTTTTTTTTTTTGGTATGGGCTTTTTTAAATAACGAATTAAAGGAGTTATAATCCGTAAATACCCTTTAATAAAACGACGGTAAAAATTGCAAAACCTAATAAATTGTTATATAGCATAAATAAATTCGGGCTCCGGTTATTTTTAGATAATTTTTATTTTAACCGGATTTATAAAAATTCCGTTCTTTAAGATTACGTATTTAAAGAATTTAACAAAAGGTTGACAAAATTAATATTTGAAAAGTTTTGCATAAAGATTAATATTCCATAACTTTCCGATTATCTTTCGTAGGTATTTCGTATAAAATTCCTTCTTTGCCGAAAAGATTAATATATTATTAAAGTAAGCTATATAAAAATAATCAAAAATACCTTAAAAAGCTTAATAAACATAAGTTTAAAAAGTGGCAAAAATATTAATTATTTTTATAAATAAGATAAGGAATTTATAATACCCATAACGTATATAAAACGCAGTTTTCTATTCGTTATTTTCTTTAATGCGGATTCGGTAATAAATATTCTTAAAATCGATTTTAAAAAAAACTTTAATTCTTATAATATAATTAAGCAATTCCGAAATAAATAAAAAGGTATAACAATTTTAACTGCTATTTTCTTAAATTTACGGTAATATATATATAAATATAATCCTTTATTTTTTTTTTAAGTACGAAAAAAATAAGGGCTTTAATAAAGTTAATTAATTCTTTAATTTTGCCGTAAGCTTTTATCTGTTCGATATAAGTTTTTAACTTTTATAATTCGTTATAAATTAAAAAATATATAAAAAAATAAAAACGCTTAATACTAGATAAAAAATTAATTATATAATCCGTTTCCTTTCGATTAAGTAAAGTATTTATATTATTAATATTGAAAAAATTTACATAATTTCGAATAATTTCAAAAAGGTCCTCGATATTCGTAGGCTTCGAAACCGAAATATCGTCGGATTCGTCTTTAACATATATTAATTTTGGTAAAGTAATAATAACGTAACAAATTACCCGGTTTTTACAAACTTTCGCGAAAGTTTTTAACGGAAATAATTCGAAAAATAAGGTATAAAAACCGTAATACTAATAATTCAAAACCGAATTAAGGATAATACGTTAATCTATTAATGTTATTTATAATAATAAAATAGGATTTCCGTTTTCTTCTAAATTTCGATTAATAATAATATAAAGGCGTTTAATTTAACGGGTAATTTTTTTTCCGAAAAATATGTTTAACTTAATAAATTCCGTACGTAAAAATAAATATATTTCTAAGTATATTTAAGCCAATAGCTCGATAAAAGGTTTGTACTAACTTGTACTTTAAAACGAAACTGTAACTAATTAAATCGATAACAGCGCAAAAAGCCATATTAGTATTAGTATGTATAAGATATTGCTTTTCTGGGAAAATAATTATGCATAAAGTATAAAAGATACGCGAAAAAAAAAACGAAAAAAATAAAGATTAGGCTTAGGTTTAATTGTTGTATTTAAGCCTTTAACCCGTTTCCCTGCTTTATTTTTTAAGGCAATAGCGTCGAATATAATTTATTTTTTTATATTTAAACTAAGCGTTATTATTATTAGTAAGGGTCCGTTTTAGTTATGAAATAAGGGGTTAAGCCTTTGGTTTTAGGGTTTTATCGTTAGCAGTATAATCGCAAAGCTGGTTAAAATTCGAATTTCCTTAATCTTTTTAAAATTTCCGTTCCTTTTAATTATTACGGCTTTTTCGATTAGAAGAAAAATTTTGTTAAGGTTTTATATTAATTTTGTTATTAAGATAATTTCGTTTGATATCCAGATTTTTATTATTATCTTTTTTTTAACGCTTTTTATTAATTATTATATTACGATCCCCCTTTTTAACGTTTATTAAAAAGTCTTATTATCGAGCTGCTAGGTTTACTATATTATTTCGTTTCTAAAGTAAATAATTTACATATTTTACGATATCTTGTTTAAGGGCTGGAATTAACTTAACGTAATAAAATTTCGCCCGGTTTTTTTTTGAACTTTTAAATAATTTGCTAGCTTTTTGGTAATATAAAATAATTGTCGAATTTTCGAAAATTTTGGCCCGGTTATTAGCGGGTTTCCTTTAAATTATTTGCAAGCTTAGCCTTTAAGTTTTCCGATAATCGAATATATAATTTCGTTTATGCTTTAAACGTTTCTTAATATTTTGTTAAACGTATACGTTTTTTAGTAATTCCGAATTTAATTCGTATATTAAAAAGCCGCTTGTAATTTTATTTTATTTTGTTTCGTACAAATAGGATTTTGGCTTATTTTTTTCAGAACTTATGTAACTAACATTCGAGGATTACCTTATATTTTTCGATTTAAAATTTTTATTTAACATAGTAAAACCGAAAGGACAGCTTGTCGTATTCGAATTAAATATGTTTTTTTAGATCTATATTTGATTCCGATTTCGAATCGTTTAACGTTTTTGCATGGTTCGAGGTAAATGTATCCTAGTTATTTTCTAAGCTAGATAGATTGCCCGAATTATAAGATAAGGGTTATTCCTTTGGCGAGTAAATCGTCGATTTTTCTTTGAAACCTTTAATAAGCGGGCTACTTCTTTTGCTAGCGCGGCTAATTTAAAGCGCTTACGTCGATGTTGTTTAATTTTTTTATTATAACGTTTTTTTTGTTTTTGCGTTCGATTGCTAGATGTCGTAAGGTTTTGATTGTTTAAAGATATATATTAAGTTCCTAAGTAAGGACCCGTAAACGTATTAACAAAGTTTCGTTAATGTTCCCGGTTGCTTTCGGCAGGGTTTGTGTGATGGCTTTCCGAAAAGCCTTAGGTAAAAGATTCGGCCATTATGTTGCTGGAAGGTATAATTGTAAAGGTATTAATTAAGGTATTAAGTGGTATAATTACTATGATTAAGGTTACAGGTGATTTTAGGGTAAAAAAGTTTGAATTGTTACGGTAGGGCTTAAGTTAGGTGTAACCAGTTTATTCTTATAGGGTAAAGTTAGGACAGAACAGACTTTTGTCCTTTTATAAGGATAGATAGGGGCCTAAGGCCCTTATATAGAATGAAGGCAGTGAGGGGTTCAAGCAAGGAGGGTGGGTTACGTAAGGTGTGCCAGCCCCAGGCTGCTAGGCCTGCTGTGACATTATCCGACAATAGTAATAATCGCAATATTAGGTCGAAAATCAGGAAACCAAACCCGGCCT
The DNA here is from genome assembly GCA_004155945.1 of Monosporascus sp. mg162. Lineage (NCBI taxonomy): Eukaryota > Fungi > Ascomycota > Sordariomycetes > Xylariales > Monosporascus > Monosporascus sp. mg162. The sequence continues at coordinate 71,238 of QJNY01000038.1, read as the reverse complement.
GTCCTAATTAAAGCGGATAACGAAAAACGCATTCGGTTTCGAAGTAGGATCGCGGTCGTAAGGTACGATAAATGTAAATATTTACGTAATGTCGCTTAAAGTTAATAATTTAAGAAAATATTAAATTATTAAATTATTTCCAGCTTTTTAGGATAGGTTTTAATTAGGTTTTACGACGTTATATATCTGCCTAAATCGCTAATAGATAAGGCGTACTAAAGTTCGAAGCGGACGTTATAGCTTTTCGCGGTTTTTGATGGTGTATTTTCGAGTTTGCTAAAGTACGGAACGTTATAAGTATACTTTGCTAACGTACTTAGGTTCTTACGGGATATTAACGTCGCTTAAAAATCCGAAATAATATCCCCTTTATACTAAAACAACTTAATCGCGTAAAAAAACAACTAAATAATGCGAACGAAATTATTAATATAAGTTTTATTTACTATATTCGTTTATTTTATTAATCCTAAATTCGTTAAATATTATATAAATATTAATTTTTCCTAATTCGGATTAGCTATACGTTATTACGGATATCCAGTAAACCTTTTAAATTGGAGAAATTAACAAACTTTAATATTACGCGTTGTTATCTGTAATCCATCGCAGATATTAGTAATTTATTCTTTTTAACTTATACTCTTTGATCTATATCGCCGAATTAGAATTTCTTAAATCCTATTTTCCAGTCCCTTTCCTCGAGCCCGTCGTACTGGCTTTTAAAATGTTCCCATCTTTTCCAACCTTTAAAGTACCTTGGTTCGGGTCGATTAGCTGGTATAAGAAATCGAATGTGCGGGTAAATAAATAATGTAAATAATTTTTCGCTAATATTGGGAAAGCTATTTTTTTGCTATAAGTACAGCTATTCCGGCGTTCGCTTCTTTTTAAATACCAATTCGAAATATCTAAGATCCCGGCCTTATAATAGATCCGGAATCCTTACGCTTTATGATTTTATCTTCCTAGGCCCGTAAATGGTGTTCTTTGGAGCCGGTTTTTAGCCAACCTTTTCTAAGGCCAGTTACGTACGTTGTTGGTCTTTTGCTAAAGATCTTGGTAGTTATAATATTTTTACGGTAAATGGTTTAGGGTTTTAATTAACACTTACGGGTCTTTATTACTTATTTCGTCGTTATTTCGATAAGGATTTCGGTAGTTATAAATCGTTTCCGTTGGGTGCTTTTTCCAGGCCCTCGGATACATTTTTTAACGCTGGGTACCCGGAAATAAGGCTTACCGGCATTTCCTACTGCAGCTTTTGAAACTTCTTTTTTCGACCCGTTTAGCGTATAAAGGTATAAGGTTCCTATTACTTAATACTACGTTTTTTCTTTTTCGGCTTAGTTCGGATTCCGGATAAAATTCGAAATCCTATATCAGAATCCTATATAAATGCGGACATATCCGGATACGATAAGTAACTACTAAAGTCCTCGTTATTAGCACGTAACATACCTCGATACCTAAATATCTAGTTATTATATATAATTATTTGATCGCCAGCTAATTACTTATAGTTATGGATGTTCCTTTCGTTTAATATCATAAAAATAAAGTCTATATAGTATATACCACACGATATATTACGGTTTTATTCTCCTAATCGGGATTGTAAAACTGCTATATTCCTAGTACTATCCATATTAGGCAAATTGTTGTCGATCAGGTATGCCCGGAAACGTTAAGCAACCCGGTTTATACGAGCTTTTAAGAAATATACGTTAATTAAATTTATAATATAAAATATATTTATTTCGCACTTTTAAAGGCTTACTATTTAATAATTCGTATTTGTTTATTTATTAACTTTACCGAAGTACTTAATATAATAATAAAAACGAATAAAGCTACATGCCATTTTATAATTTCGTCCGGGTTTGGTGAAAACGGAAATTATATAACGTTATTATATATAAATACGTTTGCTATAATCGTTTTATAAGTTATATATATGTAATCGAAGTCCTTAAATATTTATTAAAGTATAATTCCGATATTATCAACGGTAAAATATGCGTTATATATATATAACATTAAATAAACTATGCTTTTTTGTATATAGCAATAAATCCCGTTTTATTAAGGCCTTATAATATTGCAACTTTGTCGAATACCGCTTTAACAACATTCGTATCTATTATTTTGTTAACTGCTAAAAGGTTTAAAGGGAAGATATATTTAGCTAAGGGTAAAGTATGGAAAATACCGCCGTAATTAATATAGTTCGCGTTAAAAGCTAACCTAGAAGCATTTTTATCTTTATATACGCCCTAATTCTTAAAAAGATCGCCATATAAATCTCGGACACGGTTGCCATATTCCACTTTATTAAACGGCGGTAGTACCATTTTGGCAACCGTATTATATTAGGTACCATATAAAGGTTATTCATACCTAAAGAATCTCTGGGAACATTATACGCTTACCGAAAGTACTTTTAACTAATTAAGATTAGAATTAAAAAAAGGATATAAAATATAATAAATAAAGTAAAGTTTATATATTAGGTAGTTTTTGAAGGTGTTATAAGGAATAAAAAAATATGTAAGGTTTTATAATACATAAACAAAGCTTACGGGGAATTAATAAATTACGAAAAAATCCGAAAGCAATACATATAATCAGGATTAAAATACATACAGTTTAAAATTATATAATTGTAAGTATGTAAACGGTTAGGTTTATATAAATTGCTAAATATCAACTTAAAAACTAACGTTACTTTTTCCTATAACAAAATAATAACATATAAGGAAAAAACTAAAACTCTATATAAATTATACGAAATCTTTCCTTTATTACAAATTATTTAATGCAATTTATATAATTCCTTTAATCAAACACATATTAAATAAATTCGCTATAATTGATACCATTTACTTCAATATAATTTATTATTATTCTATATTCCGTATATATTCTATTATACTATAACGGGTAAAATTAACATACTTACAACATAATAATTATTAACCCGTTACCTTTTAATCAAACATTTAAAACCGTTATTTTAATATATACCTTTATATATTTCATAATATTACAGCATATAAACAAACTTAACGATACTCAGGAATCTTTATTCAGAAATCCTGCCGATAGTGCATTCGATATGCAGCCGGAAAGCTTTAAATCTCCGGTTAAGCATGTTAAATTCGCTGATAATGCCTCTAATAAATAATCTTAAGAACGGGTAACAAAATCTTAAACCAGAAAACAGCCGGAACCATTACGAGAACCACCAGTAATATAATATAACTTACGGCTTCGTCTTGATTAAAGCAATTTCGTATTAACTAAACAATATTCGATTATCTTAAGATATAAGACATTCCTTATAAAAAGTGCATATTATGCGTAACCGATTCCAGATATCAGATTTATGCTATAAGGCTACATTAATATAAAGGAAAACTGAAAAACTATAAATATTTTACGTTTTAACGTTAAATCGAACGTATATTAATTAGGAAAATCTTACGATTAATAATAATCTTTTAAATAAGTGATATCGCGAAAAACTTATATCATAAATAAAACTTTATATCAAAAAAAGGTGCGGTACTTACATAAGTACTAAATGCTAATAATACCGTTCGGGATATTCTTAATAATAATGCCCGATAAAACAGGATTTACGTTATGTCGGATTATACCAGCCTTACAAATCATTAAATTACCAAGCTAACTACCGACTTTCGACTAGTTACGACTTTCGCGATTTAGCAAAAAAAAATATATAAACCGAGCACCTTATAAACGATACGAAAAAAAGTTTATAAATTCATAAACCGGGCCGACTGGCGAGAAAATACATATTATGTAACCGTTTTATAAATATTATAATCTACGGGATTATGCGGGCGATAAATATGCAAATTGTACATAAAAACGCGGTAAGGAATATTTACATACGGTCCTTAAATATTCGGTATTGCTATACGGCCCGAATAAAGATTTCCAAGAAAACTTAAACCCGGATACTACGCCTAAAACGAAAATACTTTTAGGTCTCGATAATATAGAAAGGGTTATTAATGCACAGGTCATAATAGTACGCCAAGAAGTTGTAGATACGTCTAGCGAAAAAGAACCCGATTGATTTTAGTTAATGCGATGTGTTGTGGTTAAGTTATTTGAATTTGTTGTTGGAAGGTGCTAGAAAGTGTGCAGCTCACTTGTGTGTGCAGCTCACTTGTGTGGTACGTTAGTTATTAATAACTCATTTTTTTTTTATACCTTTTAATCCATATCGGCGAATTAAAATTTCTTAAATTTTATCTTTCGGATCTTTTTTTCGAATTCGTTATATTAACTTTTAAAATATTTGTATCCTTTTCAACCATTAAAATACCTTAATTCGGGTCGATTAATTAATATAAGGGATCGAATATATAAGTAAATAAATAACGTGAAAGGTTTTTCGTTAATATTAGAAAAATTATCTTGTTACTATAAATACACTTATTTTAGCGTTCGCTTTTTTAAAGTATTAACTCGAAATGTTTAAAATCCCGGCGTTATAATAAATCCGGAATTTTTACGTTTTATAATTTTATTTTCCTATGCCCGTAAATAATATCCTTTCCAGTTTCTAGTTAGCTTTTTTTAAAGCTAATTACGTACGTTATCACCTTTTAATTAAAAATTTCGGTAGTTATGATATTTTTGCAGTAAATAGTTTAAGGTTTTAATTAATACCTGCAGGTTTTTATTACTTATTTCGTCGTTATTTCGATAAAGATTTTAATAGTTATAAATCGTTTCTGTCAGATGCTTTTTCCGGACCCTCGGATATATTTTTTAACACTAGGTACCTGGAAATAAAATTTACCGGCATTTCCAATTACGGCTTTTAAACTTCTTTTTCCAACCCGTTTAGCGTATAAAGGTATAAGGTTCCTATTGTTTAGTATTACGCTTTTCCTTTTTCGGCTTAATTCGGATTCCGGATAAAATTCGCAATCTCATATCGGAATGCCATATAAATACGGATATATCCAAACACGGTAAGTAACTACCAAAAATCTTATTATTAACAGTTAATATATTTCGATACTTAAACGTTTAATTTTTATACATAATTATTTAATTATTAGCTAACTGCTTATAATTACGGATTTTCTCATTGCTTAACATCATAAAAATAACGTTTACATAATATATACTATACGATATATTACGGTTTTATTTTCCTAATCGGAATTATAAAATTGGTATATCTTTAATATTATTTATATTATATAAATCGTTATTAATTAAGAATTCTCGAAAACGTTAAATAATCCGGTTTATACGAGCTTTTAAGAAATAAGCGTTAATTAAATTTATAATATGGAAGATATTTTCTTTACAGTTTTAAAAGCTTATTATTTAATAATTTGTATTTATATATTTATTAACTTTATGGAAATATTTTAATATAACAAAAAAACCGAATAAACCTATAACGTATTCCACCACCGAGTCGCGCGCACCACCGAGTCGCGCGTTTTTTGGGCACCTTGCAACAACCAATCCAAATAACTTAACCATAATACATCAAATCAACTTAAATTAATTAAATGCTTCTTTGCTAACTGGATCTATAGCTTCTTTCTAAGTGCACGTATTATATCAAGGCTTGCTGCGGACGCTATGTTGCCATTTTTCCTCCCAACCCGCCTACGATTGACTACCCCCCAACGCGTCCAAGCCAATATCATCCCCATTCCGCAAGAACTAAAGCCGACCGACTTGATAACTATTCTCGAACGAATCCTTAACCCAAATACGCGAGCATATCTTATTCAGCTTTAATACGTTGAAGATATACGCCGGAGAACGTGTTATAGGACGCGTTAAGAGCGCGGTGGAGAGCGTGTTAGGGGTCCGTGCGGGGCGTTTCGCGGGGCGTGTGGCAAGGCGTGTGGCAGGGCGTGTGGCAGGGCGTATGGCAGGGCGTGTCGGGCTTGATTTGGCAACAACTGTTAGATATAGGGGACATCAGTTGTGTTGTTGTATTAGGCTAACCGCGTGTCCTGTAGGACACGTTCAGCTTCTTGGTAGTCTAGCTACGGAACATGTATGTGCCGATCAGTAGGTGACCTTTCCGTTTATAGGGTACGCTACGCACCCCCCAGCTAGCTGATACACCCCCTTAACGCCTTAAAGTATTTATGGCGTTGATCGTCACATTTCATCACTTCCTAAAGCCACAGTTATTTATTTTACCTTTCTTCCAGCAATTAGATTTTCTTAATTAACCTATTTTTCGGTTGAAATCTTTTTTAAAGCTTTTTTCCGTCGGTTTAAGGCTTTTGTAATATTTATTAATCCTAGCTGCTCTTTGAAATGCTTAAAAGCTTTTCGTAATATGGCTTTAGTTAATCTATCAGCCAATATGTTGCCTGTAAGCGTATAATCTACCCTCATTAAATCCCTTTTTGCTACCTTTCGCAGTTAATAATTATATATATTTACGTATCGTAATTTCGTTTTTAACAGGGCGACGTCGGCGTTTACTACCCGTATTATCTGTTAATTGTCGCATTACATATTTAACGGTTCTGTATTTAAGCTAATTTCCAAATTTCTAATTAATCAAAAACCGAACAAGGCTTTTTTAACAGCTTGCGTAAGGGATAGCAATTCCGCTTCGGTTGTAAAAGTAGTTATTATATTTTGCTTATTCGCTCGTCATTTTATTACTTTTCTAAATAGCTTTATAATATATGCTTTGAAGCTTTTTCGATCAATCGTATTATTTACGAAGAAAACGTTACTTTAAGTATTTAACGAATTTTCGCCGCCGAACTGCAACGTTAATGTCTTGGTACCGATCAGGTATAATATAACTCGATTTGCTGCTTTATGATATATATTATTAAGGTTTAAATTAAATCTTATAAGTTTGAATACATTGCGTAAAGCTTAATATCTCCTGAGTTATATTATTTGACCCTGCCGAACCAGCCAGCGGGCATAAGGTTTACCAGGGTCGAAGCTTATCAGCAACCACGCATGTAAGCCTCCCAAGCCGACGTCAGTCGAGAAATTGCGTGCTTACGGGGGCCAGCAGTCGGCTTCAAAGTGAGGCTCTATGGGACTGAGGTATCAATCTATCCTAACCGTGAAAACCATTGATTAGTCATCGTGTTCGAAGATACTGGGTATAGTATCTATCGTGCAAATTACATCGTGTAATAATTTTCTGTGTATTTGGCTCAGCTTGGAAAATAAGGCTTGAACCCATTCGACCTTGCATAAGTTTGAATACGGCCAATAATATATCGGATTGCGTATTAATTGTTACGTATAAAATAGAACCGATCTTTTTTTGCTACCTGTTAATAAAACCTGGATGGGCTAAGTTAGGATTCGGCAATAATTCGGTTTTTTTATTATGGGTATTTTTGGAAAGTTATTTAAATTTTCTTTAAGGATTAAGTTAACCAGTTTATTTATAAAGTCGGATTAAGATAATTAAATTCTTCTATTTAGTTTGTTTTTAATTATTTCGATATCGAAGAACCATTATAGGTTCTTATTTCTTATAAAGGTATACCGTTCCTATATTTGTTATATTAACTGATCGACCAAGCCTTGAATTTTTTTTTTACGATATGCCGTAATAATATCGTTTAGGAAAAAGAAAAAAAGTACCTTTTAACGAATAAAGTAATAGAGTTCGTAAGGAATAGGGCTAAGTTCTAAATTCTTAAAGGTATTAGTAAGGGTTTGTCGCTATAATAAAGGCCATTTCTTTAATTTATATAGTACCTTTTTAAGTAAAAGTATTTTGCTACGGGTCGGGTAACTTAAGGATAGTTTTATATATATTTCGTAAAGCAAATTCTGGTTAACGAGGGCGTTTATAATATTGTATTGCTTATATTTTAGGTTAAACCTAGCCGTAATAACGATTATAGCTTAAAATAACTTTTTAGCAAATATAGATGCGTATATATTACTGCAAACGTTTTTAAGCTGTTAATTATTTCGTACGACGAAACAAGCTTTGTATTTTTATAGCTAATTATATTTATTAAACTTATAAATATATATCTGTATATACGTTAAAACCTGTTTTCCTTTAGTAAAAAATTAATTAACAACTTTCTAGAATTATATCTTTTTTGTAACTTTGTAAGTAAACCTTTTCAGTTTCTTTAAATATTTCTCTTAAAAGGTATAACGTACCAGACAAGCGAGCTGGACAGACAAGCGAGCTGGACACTTTTTTCCAACAATCTAACCATCTTACTTTAATTACTTATTTCTTAACAACCACAATATGGAACGACTTACAAAAGCATCTAGAATGAACCTAGCCGTTTAGCCTAAAAGAAATAACCCGAAACTTAGTTATAAAAAGCTTAGTTTTATTTATAAAGTTCCATATTCCACCTTAGAAACGCGTTGCAACGGCAGACCTTCCCGCGCCGATACTATCCCCAATGGGCGAAGATTGACGCCGACTGAAAAGAAATCGATTGTCGACCGTATTCTCGACCTAGATACGCGAGCGTTTCCTGTCCGGCTTCAGTACGTTAAAGATATGGCTAATATATTACTGGCCTAACGTATTATAGGACGCGTTGAAGTTAAATGGGCGTCGAACTTTGTTAGACGGCAAAAAAAACTTAAAATACGTTTAAATCGGAAGATCGATTATTAACGGGTTTTAGCCGAAAATCCAGAAGTATTTCGCAAGTGGTTCGAGCTTGTTCGGGTTATAATCGCGAAATACGGCATTATAAAAGAGGATATTTATAACTTCGACGAAATTAAATTTTTGATAGGACTTTTTATAGCAACGGGCAGAATAATTATTAATGCCGAAAAACGTAAAAAACCTAAATAAACGTAATAAGGAAATAAAAAATGGGTTATAATTATTTAAGTTATTAATTCCTAAAGTTAGGTTATATAATTATTTATTATTATAGCGGGAAAAAATCATTTTAAGTTCTGGTACCGCGATAACTTACCGCTAGCAGCCGTTTAAAAAATCGCATTAAGTAATAATGGCTGGATAATAAATAAATTAGGTTTCGAATAAATTCAGCATTTTAATAAGCATATTCGGACGCGTACGAAAGGTTCGAAACGTTTCCTTATTCTCGACGGCCATAAAAACTATTATTGGATAAAATTCGAAAAATATTGCGCTAATAATAATATTATTACGTTCTGTATGCCCGCATATTTATCGTATCGGCTTTAACCTTTTAATGTATCTTATTTTTTTATTTTAAAACGCGCTTATTTGCAGTATATCGAAAACCTAATACGACGCCGTTATATCTATATTGCCAAAAAAGATTTCCTCGCCGGCTTTTACGACGCGTTCCAAGCTGCTATAACGTTCGATAACATCAAATCTGGATTCGCGAAAGTTGGTTTTGTTCCATTCGATCTCAATAACGTTCTTTCCGAATTAAAGGTTCCTCCAGTTATGCCTACGCCGACCGTCTCCCCCTTGACTTCCGCCGGTTCCATTCATTCCCCGTCCGCGAAAACCCTTAGGAATATTAAGAAAATAATGCGGTAATTACGTTATTTAAAAAAAAAAATTAGGGACCAATAAGGTAGCTCGTTAACTAGAATGGCTAAATCGGTTCATCTTTTAACCAAAAGTTACTTATTAATTCTGTACGAAAATGTTCTTTTTTGGGAAAAAGCTGCCCAATTGCGTAAAACGAACTATATCTTAAGTAAACGTCGTAGGATTAAAAATAAACGTTTTCAAAAAGCAAGAACATTTACTATAGAAAAGAGACAAGTTCTTTTAGCTTAAAAAGAAGGGGGTGGTAAAAAAACGCAGCCAATAGCAGCTGGAGGGGGTCGCCGTAAAAGGGTTAAAACCAAGGAACAGAAGTATAGCGTCTGCGGCAAGCCTGGACATAACGCGCGTACTTGTGTAGAAGTTGTAAATACGTTTAGCGAAGAAGAATCCGATTGATTTGAATTAATGCGATGTGTTGTTGTTGAGTTATTTGAATTTGTTGTTGCGAGGTGCCAAAAAGTGTCCAGCTTACTTGTCTGTCTAGCTCGCTTATCTGGTACATTATATTTAGCTTTTTATAATCTTACGGCAGTAACGGTAGATTTCGCTTATGTACCCGGCTCTGTAATTTAAGTACCGTACGTACTATTATTATAAAGCTTTTCCGATTAAAGCGGCGGACTTTTCGGGTTTTTATTTTCCTTAAGCTTCCGCAGTTTACCGGCCGGTTGTTACGCGTATTTATAAAGTAGGTTATTCGTTTTGCATTAAATACGGCTTTTTATATTTTATGGTCGACTTTAGCAACATTTTTGTAATATGGAACGTACGGGGAGGTAATTTCGACCTGTAAGTTACCTTCGTTTTTTACCATTATCTTAGACCGTTTTGGAACTATTTTTTTTGTCCAGCCGATAATTAAATTGTTTCGCTTAGGTTTTTATTTTCCTTTTATATATAAAGTAGATGGTTATTAGCCTGATTAAGTATTTTTACCTGTTGGAGCAGTTTTTGCAGTTTATCTTTCGTAATATGGAAAAAGACGTTTTTAAAGGTTTTGATATTATTTGAAAAGGTAGCTTTCGTTAAATAGTACGTTTCGAATGGCGATAACCTTGTTGATTAACGGGTTTTAAATCTCGTAGATATTCGTAGATCGGTAACCGACGAGAAACCTAATCCATGTCTTAGGATTCAGCTTTTGGAGTTTTTGTTCTTTTTTCATAGCGGCAGCTGTTATAGCATAAACCATACAGCTATATATTTGCAGGTGGGCCTGCTGAAGCTTCCGATCAAATACTGCAACGCCGTCCCTGTACGTTAGGTAAGTGTAGTAAATCTCGTATGGGTTTTGCCAAAAAAGTGCGTATTTAGAGATACGGTTATACAGATATATTGCCGCTTTAAAAATGTATACGATTAAAAACGAGGGTAACTTAGCGCCATTTCGCATCGCAGTCGCTTTTTCCTTGATTACACCCTTTAAATGTTTGTACCTTCGTTTTAGGCCTGTGTATACGGTGTTAAGGGCTTAAATTTAATGCTGAAAGGAGGCGATTAAAGCATAATTCGAAGTTGGTGATTCTTTAGGATTTCGTTGTCGCATTCGATCATTTATGAAAAGACCTTGTCTTGGTTTTTTAGAATTTTTAGGAAGTATCGAAACGTTGTTATTACTATATTCTGCTTTCGGTTTTCAAAGTAAACGTTCTAGATGAATTCCGAATATCTGTCGGTAGCGAATATGACGTTTTTGTACTTTTTTAGGTTTTTTTCGAAGTTTGTAAAATTGATGGCGATCTTTTGTCTTAATCGGAAGGTTTCCTTCCGTAATTCGCGACGTACTTATCTTTTAGCCTTTGCTTTACTATATGTTTGGTATTCGATTATTGTAGGACCTTTTAGGCGGATTCTTTTTGCATAGAACTGTATATAAGCGATTACTTCGGGCCTTGAATGTCTTAGTTTTAGGTGCTAGATTGTACCGTTACCGATTTGTAGTAGTTTCGCTATATATAAGTTAATGTTTTGTTTATAAGTTGCTAGGGCCGTATAGGTAACTGTAATGTTAATGTTTTCAATAACGAACTGATTAAACTTGTTTATTAGCGTAATTACTATTTAATTATATTAATTCGAATAAAGTTATTGGTTTTTTTATTATCCTATTAGTACCTTTTTTTCCGGAGCTGCCGGAAAGATACCAGGTTATATGCGAAGTTTTCGCAATGGACCACGTTATACAAACGTAACGCTTTCGTACCGTTAAGGCTTCGAAGTACTATATTAACTTTTCCGTACCCCTTAATTGGTACGAAGCTGTTATTTGCGTATACCCCGTCGTTTTGTACGGTTGGCCTGAACTTTAGGAACCTGCTAATAAGGTTAAAGATATATATTGTCGATCTTAAATTTAGGATAGAAAAAGTTTTAAGGGGTAAAATAAAACGCTTATTGCGTTGCGTTAATCGGAGATTAAAAAGTATGCTAGGATTCGCTTTATTTCTTTTAAGAGTTAATTTGTTTTGTGTATGGTTAATTTGTTTATAGTTTTTAACAGACGGTCGATTTCTTCCTTTAAAAACTAATTCAAAGTAATTTGCTTTTTAATTATAGCTTTTATTATTCCAACTTAAATTTCGTTATAGCTTTATTAAAGAACGTATAATAATATTAGGCTAATTTGTGCAGGGTGCTCAAGTATGTTTTGTAACGGAGACCTTATACGTCCGATTTTTAACGTTTTCGCCTATTGGTACTTCGATCCGAATATAAGCTTTTACGGTTACTTCGTTTCGACCTTCGTCCAGAGGCTTTATTACGCGGCTGGGCGCTAGTAGATTTAGAATTATTTTAATTAAGATCGTTTTTGTTTAGATGGATTCGCGGAAATTCCGTGGAACGTCGGAAATGCCGCTTAACGTTTCGTAATGTAAATGGTTGATAGGTTTGAGCTTAATAGTTCAGAAAGTTAGCAGCCACCTTTTAGTAATTAATCGTACCGCTTTTAATTTCGGCTTTTTTCGTTATCTGGAAAAAGGCTTTTTAGGATTTTATAATGGGAGCTACGGCTGTATATAAGTCGTTAATTTATTCGATTATCGTATTCGTTTTTGGGATTCCGTATCATTACCTTATAGTTATAATCTTTTGCCATTTCCCGATTTATTCGTTTAGCTTTTTACTAAACTTCGAAGTTTACTTTAATATTTTGCGGTATTTCTGCTAGGTATTAATTATAAGCTTGTCGTCGTACATTTTGCTAAATTTAGCCAGTATGGCGTATTATTTTTGTAAGATTTTTCTTGGGAGAAAATTCGTTTGTTTGATTACTGGAGATATAAATTTTAAAACTTATTTCGTTAGGTTGTTAATGTTTTTACAGAAGGTATTGTACTTCCGATTTTTGTAAGTATACGCCGTATATTCCTGATTATAGGCTTGTTTGCTTTCGGTCGTTATTTTAAGGATATTCGTTTGCTGATTCGTAGAATCGATTTTTTCGATGGTTCCTATAAAGGATGGGATGTTGGTTTGCGTCGGAGGACGGATTTGCTTTTTTGGGTAGGAGGTTATATCGGGTTTTGTAGGTTTAACAGGTTACAGACGTGATTGATTAAGATCGATATAGTTCCAGATTTTAAGAGCGTATGCCTTAAACTGAAATTTTTCCTTGAAGTAGTTCCAGTCCTTAGGTCCCTTGTAGATGATGGAGGACGTCGATGGTACGGCTGCTATTGTAGCAAATGAAGTGTATATATGATTGTTCTTGATATATAGCTTGTATAGTTTCAGTAATAGCTGATTAATTGATATATAACGTTAATTGAGCGAATGAGATTTTTAATTGTTAGATATAGGGGATATCAGTTGTGTTGTTGTATTAGGCTAACCGCGTGTCCTGTAGGATACGTTCAGCTTTTTGGTAGTTTAGCCACGGAATATGTATGTGCCGATCAGTAGGTGACCTTTCCGTTTATGAGGTGCGCTACGCACCCCCCAGCTAGCTGACAACAACTTGATACCTACGCAATTAAATGATTAAAACAAACATTTTCTAGAAAGATAAATACTTGCTCTATAGGATGAGCAAGATCTTTTAGTCAGCAGAAAGGTTGTGGCAGAGAATTGCTGCCAGCAGCTGCTGAAGATGGTCGGTCGCATATAGATTAGGAGGACGGAATAGCAATATGGTGTCCGTAACAAGCCTTGATATAATGCGCATGCTTGGAAAGAAGCTGTAGATCTAGTTGGCAAAGAAGTATTTAATTGATTTGAGTTGATTTAATGTGTTGTGGTTGAGTTATTTGAATTAGTTGTTGCGAAGTGCCCAAAAACGCACGACTCGGTGGTGTGCGCGACTCGGTGGTGGGATACGTTATATTATTTTATAATTTCGTCCGGGTCTAGTAAAAGCGGGAATTGTATAACGTTATTATATATAAATGCGTTTATTATAATCGTTTTATAAGTTATATATATATAATTAAAGTCCTTAAATATTTATTAAAATGCTATTCCCATATTATTATCAGTATAATATATATTAAGGTATATATAACGTTAAATAAATTATACTTTTTTGCATATAGCAATAAACCCCGTTTTATAAAAGCCTTATAGTATTACAACTTTGTCGAATACCATTTTGGCAATATTCGTATTTATTATTTTATTAGCTGTTAAAAAGTTTAAAGGGAAAATATATTTAGCTAGAGGTAAGATATAAAAAATTGCGTCGTAGTTAATATAGTTCGCGTCGAAAGTTAACCTGAAAGCATTTTCATCTTTATGTACGCCTTAAGTTTTTGGAAAATCGCCATAAAAATCTCAGATACGGTCGCTATATTTTACATTATTAAACAGCAGTAATACTATTTTAGCAATTATATTATGTTAGGTATTACATAAAAGTTATTTATATCTAGGAAATTTGGGAATATTATAAGTTTACTGAAAGTACTTTTAGCTAATTATGATTAGAATTGGAGAAAAAGGATATAAGATATAATAAATAAGGTAAAGTTTGTATACTAGGTAGTTCTTAAGGGTATTGTTAGAAATAAAAAGGAATATATAAGGTTTTATGGTATATAAATAAAGCTTACGGATAATTAATAAGTTACGAAAAAATCCAAAAACAATATATATAATTAGAATTAAAATGCATACAGTTTTAAGATTATTTAATTATAAATATGTAAATAGTTAAGTTTGTATAGATTGTTAAATATCAATTTAAAAGCTAACGTTACTTTTTCTTATAACGAAGCAATAATATATAAGAAAAAAGTTAACGTGCCACACCAGGAAGCGAGATACACCAATAAGCGAAACACTTTTTGGCACCTCGCAACAACAAATTCAAATAACTTAACAACAATACATCGCATTGATTTAAATTAATCGGATTCTTTTTCGCTAAACGTATTTACAACTTCGTTACAAGTACGCGCATTATGTCCGGGCTTGCCGCAGACGCCATATTTCCGTTCCTTCGTTTTAACCCTTTTGCGACGACCCCCTCCAGCTGCTATTAGCTGCATTTTTTTATTACCCTTTTCTTTTTGGGCCAGAAAAGCTTATCCCTTTTATATAATAAATGTTCCTCCTTTTTAAAAACGTTTATTTTTGGTCCTGCGACGTTTGCTTAAAATATAATTTGTTTCGCGTAATTAAACGTTTTTTTCCCGCAAAAAAACGGCTTTATGCAACAGTAATATGTAACCTTTATTTATAAGATTAACCGACTTAAATATTCTTATTAGCAAGCTACTTTAATAATTTTTAATTTTCCTTTATAAATATCGTCCTTGTTTTATTACTTTACGGATATTTTTAAGGGTTTTCGCAAAGGGTAAAATAGAACCGGCGGAGGTTAACGGGGAGACGGTCGGCGTAGGCACAATTAAAAGAACTTCCAATTCGGAAAAAACGTTATTAAGATCGAATAAAACAAAATTAGCTTTCGCGAATCCAGATTTGATATTGTCGGACGTTATGGCAGCTTGGAACGCGTCGTAAAAGCCGGCAAGGAAATCTTTTTTGGCAATATAAGTATGATAACGTCGTATTAGGTTTTCGATATATCGCAAATAAGCGCGTTTCAAAACAGAAAAGCAAGATACATCAAAAGGTTGGAGCCGATACGAAAAATGCGCGGGTATATAAAGCGTAATAATATTATTGTTGGCGTAATACTTTTCGAATTCCATCGAATAGTAGCTTTTACGGCCGTCGAAGATAAGGAAACGTTTCGAACTTTTCGTACGCGTCCAAATATGCTTGTCAAAATACTAGATCCATTCGAAACCTAATTTATTTATTATCCAACTATTATTATTTAATGCGATCTTTTAATCGGCTGCTGGCGGTAAATTATCGCGGTACCAAAATTTAAGATAATTTTTCCCCGTTATAATAACAAATAACGGTATAGCCTAACCTTAAAAATTAATAACTTAGATAATTATAATCCATTCTTTATTCCTTTATTACGTTTATTTAAATTTTTTACGTCTTTCGGCATTAATAATTACTATGCCCGTTACTATGAAAAATCCCATCAAGAATTTAATTTCGTCGAAGTTGTAAATATCCTTTTTTACGATGCCGTACTTCGCGATTATAGCCCGAACAAGCTCGAACCACTTGCGAAATAATTCTGGATTTTCAAATAAAACTTATTAATAATCGATCTTCCGATTTAAACGCGTCTGAAGTTTTTTTTGCCGTCTAACAAATTTCGACGCCCAGTTAACTCCGACGCGGTCCGCAACGCGTTAAGCAAGCAATAAATTGGCCATATCTTTAACGTATTAAAGCCGGACAGGAAACGTTCGCGTATCTAGGTTAAGGATTCGGTCGACAATCGATTTTTCTTCGGTCGGCGTCAATTTCTGCAAAGGAGAAGCAATATCGGCTCGGGCGCGTTTACCGTTAGAACGGTATGCTAAGGAAAAATATAAAACTTTATAAATAAAACTAAGCTTTCTATAACTAAGTTTCGGATCTCGTTTTTTAACCTGAAAAGCTAGGTTCATTCTCGCTTCTTTTATAAGGCGCTCCATGTTGTGATTATTAAGGAATGGGCAATTGAAAATATGTAATTGGAATAGCTAAAAAAGTGTCTCGCTTAATAGTATGTCTCGCTCACTGGTATGGTACGTTAAAAGCTTATATAAATTGTACAAAGTTTTTTCTTTGTTACAAATTGTTTAATGCAATTTATAAAATATATTTAATTAAATATATATTAAATAAATTCGTTATAATCGATACTATGTATTTAAACATAATTTACCATTATTTTATATTCCGTATATATGTTACTATATTATAACGGGTAAATTTAATTTATTTGCAATATAATAATTATTAACCCGTTACTTTTTAATTAAATATTTAAAACCGTTATTTTAGTATATACTTTTATATATTCCATAATATTACAAAATATAAACAAGCTTAACGATACCTTAAAATCTTTATTTAAGAACCCTGCCGATAATATTCGACATATAGCCCGAAAGCTTTAAACCCCCAGTTAAATATATTAAATCCATTAATAATATTCTTAATAAATAACCTTAAAGACGGGTAACAAGATCTTAAACTAAAAAATAGCCGGAGTTATTACTAAAACTACCAGTAATATAGTATAACTTACGGCCTTATTTTAATTAAAGCAATTTCGTATTAGTTAAATAATATTCGACTATTTTAAAATATAAGAACTTTTTACAAAAAGTACATATTATGCGTAGCCCATTCCAGATACCAGGTTTATACTATAAAGTTATATTAATATAGGGGAAAATTAAACGGTTATAAATACTTTATGTTTTAACGCGAAATCGAACGTATATTAATTAAGGAATTTTTACGATTAATAATAATTTTTAAATTCGGTAATAATTCTAAAAGTCTATATTATAAATAGGACTTTGTATTAAAAAAAGTACGGCATTTACATAAGTACTAAATATTAACAATACCGTTCGGGATATTTTTAATAATAATGCTCGATAAAATAGGATTTACGTTATAGCGGATTATGCCAGCCCTATAGGTTATTGGATTATTGAAGTGGTGTGGGGTGCAGGAATGGGTGCAGCTATTGCTGCAGCAGCCATTGCAGCAGCTATTGCTAGCTACTGCAGCTGCTATTGCCAGCCACTGCAGGTACTATTACAGCCACAGTTTCTACCTACTTCCATCTGTTTCACCGCTGGGCATCTCGGCAATCTACTCGGCTATGGCAGTAGATTAGCGATGGTCTATAAGTTGCTGCTGACCTGACAACTTTTGTATGCAGTTTCTTTTAGCATCAATGGCTTCATAATAGTCAAGAAGTCCCATTATTCTCTCAAGCACTGATCAAAATGTTCTGCGTACAGCAACTTCGATAAGCCCTGTCCTAATTTATTTGGCTGCCAAGGAGAGGATATTGGCTTTTGTTAGCTGCCGACGGACCTCGATCTTCCAGGGAGGCTTTTCTTAGTTGATTTGTATGCAGAATTCTCTTGATCGGTTGCTTCCATGGACTTTTTACTATCTTTTTTTGTTTCGTTTTTAGTTCGGGAATAGGTTTTAAGGTCCAAATGGTTGTTTTTGTTTTTTCAAGCATTTTGATCGGGACGATTCTGACAGCTTCCCATATATTTTTCTGTTGGAAAACGTTTGCAGCTACCCCGCCGCTATGATCAGCCAGCTACGTCAGTTACAGCCATTTGTTCTTCAGCCAGTTATTGCCTCGCCGTTAACAACAGCCTATTTTAGTCAGTCTTTTATCAGCAACGTCGTCCAGAATGGGTTGATTTCGTCCTGATCAGGATAGTCCCGATAGTTCTGCATACGATTTTCTGTACGGATACGTCTTTTTGGTCCGCTGTTGGCCATGGCTAGCGACAGCCTAGCTAGCAAAGTTATCGCCGTCAACGCCGCCATCAGAAACTCGTCAGCAATTGCAGCCAGCCAGTTTCCATTAGCTGCATCGCCGGGATCAGTCATTTTCCTGTTGATTAGGTCGAATTAGACAATTTCGCACACATTCTTTGCCGAGACCTACAGTTGAGTCGACGGGACTGGTTATCTTGTCGTCGATCAGGTCATTTCAGACAGTTCTACATACAATTCCTTAGCCGATACGTCTATTCCTTCCGTTCGAAGTGGCAGCTAGCCAGTAGCCACCGACAGTCACGCCAGCCACTGAGAGTCGCCGAGAACCTTGCTTCCAAATCATCGATTTCTAGACCCGATCATCGACCTACCACTTTTGAGAATACAGACCGAGCGATACATGGCAGAGCAGAAGATAGTTTTGATCCGAGGATTGCATATAACTTTGCATAAGATTTGGGGATCCTGAGATTGGTACCCGCTACGGCAGTCTGGTAAACGGTAACGTGCATATCTTCCGGCTGCAATAATTATGATTAGATTTGGACTTGATATGAGATAGAAAGACCTGGATAGCGGTCGGAAGGGAGCGCAGGTTGAAGAGGACAAATATTGATCAGTCAGTTTTGTATGGATTCGAAGGTCAGGAGTACCAGAATGTCTTATGTGTTACCGGCCTATGGTAGGCGAAGTTCCAAGGGGTCCTAGGGACATCCGAGTCAAGGGAGGCAAATGAGGTCCAGGGAGGTCCGGTCAAGGGAGGTCCTTTTAGGGACTGATTTTATGGATTTGTATGGGGATTTGCATGGCAGAGGATAGTGCAGGGCACCCCGATTTTTTTTTCTGTCCTCCCAAGCCTGGGATTGTTTTTTTGTTATTTTGCAGCGTCGTCAGGAGCCTTCCGCTGCAAAAAGGGAGGGTTGAAGTGGTGTGGGGTGCAGGAATGGGTGCAGCTATTGCTGCAGCAACCACTGCAGCAGCTATTGCTAGCTACTGCAGCTGCTATTGCCAGCCACTGCAGGTACTATTGCAGCCATAGTTTCTACCTACTTCCATCTGTTTCACCGCTGGGCATCTCGGCAATCTACTCGGTTATGGCAGTAGGTCAGCGATGGTCTATAAGTTGCTGCTGACCTGACAACTTTTGTATGCAGTTTCTTTTAGCATCAACGGCTCCATAGATAGTTAAGAAGTCCCATTATTCTCTCAAGCATTGATCAAGATGTTCTGCGTACAGCAACTTCGATGAGCCCTGTCCCAATTCATTATTAAGCTAGCTACCGACTTTCGATTAATTACGGCTGTCGCAATTTAACGGAAAAAAATATAAACCGAATATTTTATAAACGATACGAAACAAGGTTTATAAATTTATGGACCGGGCCGACTGGCGAGGAAGCACGTATTATATAGCCGTTTTATGGATGTTATAATCTACGGGATTATACGGGCGATAAATGTGTAAACTGCGTATAGGAACGCAGCGAAAAATTTTTATATGCAGTCCTTAAATATTCGGTATTATTATACTATCCGAATAAAAATTTGCAAGGAAAGTCAAACCCGGATATTACGCTTAAAACGAAAATACTTTTATGTTCCGATAATATAAAAGAAATTATTAAAATATAAGTTATAATAATACGCAAAAAAAGCGTAGAACTAAACGAAAAAATCTTAAAAGATACGTAAAAACATCAATTAATAAGTTAATTTTACGCAAGATATATAGGCTAATGCGAAATTATACGATATATTTACCTATAAATAGTGCGATTTATTAATATATCGGTTTATTTTAATGCAGAAAATTTATATAATATTAATACCAATAAAACGTATAAAAACGACGTACCTAATTAAAACGCCGCGATATTTTAATTTGTATTAATATTAAAATTATGGTAAAATTCTTATATCGGCTACGACAAAATATAAAAATAACTAAAAAGTAAAATTTATATTATTATATTATTTTTATCTAACGGATTTTTATTTCCCTTATTTGACGATAATAAAGAAGACGACGGACCGTCTTAATTAAGACTATTTATCGAGTTATCTATAATTTGTACGATAAGATTATAACTTCTTTCCGTATATAAAATACCATAGTCGTCCGAAGCTAAAATTATCTTTAACGAATTTGCTACCGAAAGCTTTTCGGGTAATTACGTTAAGGTTCTTTACAAATTAATTTTCGTTCTTTATTATATCCAACCAATTAAGCTTACCTTCGTCGTTAGTAATAGGTACGGTATTATTAAAATCGATAAACTTAACTTTTATAACTTTACGGCCCGCGGTTAAAATATCCTTAAATTTTTAACTAGCCCTTTAAATCCGCGATAAATATCCTTTAATAAGCCAAAAATTGCAAAGTAAAAAATGGACGCGTTTAAGGATTTCGTTAGAAAAGTTTTAAGTAACGTAGCGCTTATTTCGCGAAAGAGCATAACGGGTATAGAATTCGCATTATAAAAAAATACGGTACTTAACCAAAAACGAATTTCGTAAAAAGATAAAGTTAACGTTATATATATTATTTTTCGACCGGCGGAATTCGCCAGGAAGCCAAAAGTTATAATGGTCGCCCTTTCGACTAAATGCTTTCCATATTTTTTCCCTAGATTTTCTAAAAGTTAAATTCGATATTAAGATCGAATTAATAAACATTAAATTTAACGTTACAAAACGTAATATTTAATCGAAATAAAATATCTTTTTGCCCTAATTATTTTAACTGGTTCTATTAAAAAAAAACTGATAATATCGGTATTAGCCGTTTAATATAACTAACGTCGCCATGTCGTATGGTATACGAAAAGCAGAAATAAACCTGGGTTTTTTAAAGGAATTGGTAATAACTTTGGAATTCTATATCGATAAAAAACGGCATCGTTTAACGGTCGGTTGTTATCTATAATCCGGTTAAAAAAGTTATCGCTCTATAAATATTATTTGCATTAAAGATATAGCCGGCCTTATTACTAGCCGACGGAAAGACTACGTTTAATACGCTTTAATTAAAACCGCGTAATTTAAAAAGTAATATATATAAGCTATATTTCCAGGTTAAAAAATAAAATACTTACGAATTATTAGCTAAGTTACTTATAATATTAGGTAATATACTGTTAGGAAAAAACCATAAAAGATTTTCGTTAAATAAACCTTTATTTATTAACGCGTTTTAATTAAAACTTTACAATACTTTCCTTATTTATCCAACGCAATCAAGATACTTAAACTGTATTATACGCGACAGTTTCGAATTCGGCAACGATTAACCGGGAGCATATATATTCCATGAACTCGGTAAACTTGCTTTTCGAAAAAGGATCTTCTATTAAAGTATTCCTGGTAGTTCCGCATACGCTGGACGTTTCCTTTATTAATAATTCGTATGGGACGCGTAATCTTTCCAAAAATAACGTAAATATGCAAGTATTATGCATATAAAGGATAAAAGATTCGAATAAGTGGAACTTTGGTAATTTTTGATATAATTATTTTATTTTATTAAAAAATTAACGATCCGCTTTTAAAGTTACTTACGTTATATGCGCTTTTTTAATATTATTAGGCCAATAAATACGTATAAATGTAAGCAAAAAAATTATTTATATAAGGAATAAAGCAGAAACGGGAAAAAGCTACCGTTTTCTATTATATAAATCGGCTGTTTCGGTTTAACTGGTCTGCATTTTCAGGATATAATTGGTTATCTTTTAATTCTTATGGATAAGATAAAGGCGTTTCGAAAACCGATAAGGTTGTTTTTTTTTAAAAACCGTATACCTTTTGGAAAATATTTCGATAAACGCTATAAGTACCGTCGATCGTACCTTTATTTTCGTTAACTGCATTTAACGAAATCGAACGGCATTTATTATATGGTATACGTTTTAATTTGAGAGAATCTAGAACTTTTTACTTTTTTTATTTGTATAACTTATTAACAAAAATAAGGAATAAACTTTGGATAATATTAATTACGAACCTATAGGAAATATTAGGTAGTATTAAATATTATTATAGCGTTTCGTAGAACTATTTTATTTTATAATGTTAATTAAGATAAAATATAAATTGCTTTAGCCTTTTTTTAAGGATACGGTTATAACGATGGGTAAAGGCGGTAATAAGGTTACGTATAACGGAACCGTATCGAAGCGTTATATTACGAATATAATTTTGAATATTAAAGTTATCGTACTAAAATACGACATTATCCTGTTATACTTAACCGTAAAGCGTAATTTATTTTAATTAAAACCTTATTATTATAAAGAAAACGACGCGGTTACCTTAATTAGTTTTAATAACCTGGTTAGGTTTTTGTTTAACGTATAATAATTTTCGCAAATACTTAGCCCTTTTAATATATCGATTTTATCCTGCAATATATCCGTAGATAATAAAAACTTGCTTAATAAATAGGGCAGATAACTGCCGTTAATCTTGGAAACGACCTTAACCATAATAGTTAGGACTATAAAGAAAGGATACGTAAAAACGTTTGGATCGTTATTGCGACGAAACCGTTTTGCTTTCCGTTTCGTATTATACGGTTGCTATTTTTTCCTTAGGTATATAACTATTTGGTTTAAAAACTTAAACTAGTTAAAAGCTAGCGTTTTTATAAATTGTTTGCTTTCGTTTAAGGTAATATAGATTACGTTAACTTCGAGTAAAGAATTTTCCGGCGGACGGCGGAATCCAAGCTTTTTTGCGAACGTTATAAGTTTCTCGTATAGCGTATTATGGTATTAGTTTATAATAAGGTTTTAATTAATAAGAGTAATAAACTTTTGCTAACTTTCGTACGTTAAAAGCGTATTGCGTATTTGTTTTTTTTTTTTTTTTTTTTTTTTTTTTTTTTTTTTTTTTTTTTTTTTTTTTTTTTTTTTTTAATACGTTAATTAAACGATAAATCCGAGCGGTTAAACTGGTAATTCGGCCTGTATCGTTATAAATGATCGAATTACGGATAAAGTTTTCGAAGCTTATTTCTGACTGTTGCTGTTGCCAAAATGTTAACGTACGTTTGCGTATATTTTGTTTTGTTAGGTTCGCGTGGTAGAATAGGGAGAATTCGAATTTATCGTGTTTTGAAAGGGGGGATGATAACGTAACGTGTTCGAGTTGTAGTTGATTGATCCGTTGGGGTTTAGGAGTAACAAAAGGGTTTTAATTAGGACCAGAATGGTATTGGTGATAAGTTATGATGTAAGCAATCGTATATATATATATATAACTATAGAAGACGTTTGGTTATTAAGTTATTACGGGGTTTTTTTTTTTAAAAAAAGCAAATTTATAAAACGGACCCCTTTTTCGCACAATTATAACTTAGACCTCGCTGGCTCGTTATGGGGATTTGGGATTTGATTGGTTAATTTTTAGCGTTGTAGAGCGGTATTTGAGTGACTTCAAAGAAAATGGAAAACGAGCCAGCGGGGCCTGAGCTAGCTGAGGTAAGGCCTGATCTCGATGAGGTAACCCGCAACGCCCCCCAACGCGCCCCCTAGCGCGTCCTCCAGCGCGCCCTCTAACACGTCTTACAACGCGTTTCCCGACGTATTCTATAGCGCATATCTTTAACGATCGAGCCGGAGTGGAAATGCTCGCGTATATAGGTTAACGATTCGGTTAATAATCGTTTTCTTGTCGGTCGGCTTCAAGTTTTACGAAATGGGGATAATGTTAACTGGGACGCGTTGGGCGTTAGACGGTCGCGGGCGGGTTAGCAGAAAGGAATGGCAATGTGGCGTCCGCAACAAGCCTTGATATGATGCGTGCACTCGTCGAGAAGCTATAGACGCAGCTAGGAAAGAAATATTCGATTGATGACTTGATTCGAGGTGTTGTTATTAAGTTATTTGAGTGCATTGCTGGGAAGTGTCAAAAAGCGGCTCGCTTATATGCGTGGCTCGCTTATATGTGTGGGACGTTAACGTATTATAATATGTGCTTATAATAAGATTTTAATCAGTAAAAATAATAAAATTTTATTAGCTTTCGTATATTAATAGATTATTACGTATTCGTTTTTTTAATACGTTGATTAATTAGTTTATCTTAACGGTCGAACTGGTAATTTGATTATTATTATAAAGAACTTAATTACGGATAAAGTTTTTAAACGTCGTAAAAAATTTTCAGTATTGTTGCCAGAAATTAATTGTACGCGTACGTATATTTTGTTTTAAGGGCGTAGCTCGATAAAATTGGGAAAATTCGGATTCGTCGTATTTTAGAACAAAAGATAATAACGCAACATATTCGTTACCTCATCGAGATTAGGCTCCATTTTTGAGGTTGAGGCTGCGCCGTAGGTGTCAGCTAGCTGGGGGGTGCGTAGCGCCCCATATACGGAAAGGGCACTTAATGATCGGCCCATATATGCTCCGTGGCTAAACTACTTAGAGCTGCACGCGTGCAACAAGTACCGGAACTTAACGGAATATAACAATACATCTGATGTCCTTTATATCTGACAATTAAGAGTTTTATTCGTTTAATTAGCGTTATATACCAATTAATCAGCTGTTGCTGAGACGATATAGGCTATATATTAATAACAATTATATATACACTTTATTAACTATATTAGCAACCGTACTATCGACGTCCTCCATTATTTATAAGGGACCTAAGAACTGGGATTACTTTAAAGGGGAATTCTAGTTTAGGATATACCTTTTTAAAATCTGGGACTATATCGATTTTAATTAGTTACGTCGGTAGCCTGTTAAACTTATAAAACCCGATATAACTTTTTACTTAAATAAACGAATCCGTTCTCCGACGCAAAGTAATACCTTATTTTTTATAAAAACTTTCGAAGAAATCGATTTTAGGAATTAACTAACGAATATCTTTAAGATAACGACCGAAGGCAAATAAGCTTATAACCAGGAATATACGGCGTATATTTATAAAAATTGGAAGTACGATACTTTCTGCAAGAACATTAACAATCTAACGAAATAAATTTTAAAATCTGTATTTCTAGCGATTAAACAGACAAATCTTTTTCCAGGAAAGAACTTATGAAAGTAGTACGTTATACTAGCTAAATCTGGCAAGGTGTACGACGATAGGCTTATAATCAATATCCAACGGGAATATTGCGAAATATTGAAATAAACTTCGAAGTTTACTAAAAAGTTAAACGAATAGATTAGGAAATGGCAAAAGATTATGGTTATAGGGTAACGATACGGAATTCTAGAAACGAATATAACAATCGGATAGGTTAACGACCTATATACAGCCGTGGCTCCTATTATAAAGTCCTGGAAACCCTTTTTTCAAATAACGAAAAAGGCCGATATTAAAAGCGGTACAATTAATTACTAAAAGGTGGCTGTTAACTTTTTGGACTATTAGGCCCAAACCTATCAACTATTTACATTACGAAACGTTAAAGCAACGTTTCCGACGTTCTACGGGACTTCCGCGGATTTATTTGAATAAACCGATTTTAATTAAGATAATTCCAAGTTTATTAGCGTTCAACCGCGTAATAAGGCCTTTAGACGAAGGTCGAAATAAGGTGGCCGTAAAAGCTTATATTCGGATCGAAACATTAGTAAACGAAAACGTTAAAAGTCGGATGCATAAGGCATCCGTTATAAAGCATATTTAAGTACTTTATATAAGCTAACTTAATATTATTATGCGTTCCTTAATAAAGCCTTAGCAAAATTTAGGTTTAACGGAATAATATAAGTTATGGTTAAAAAACGGATTGCTTTTAATTAGTCCATAAAGGAAAAAATCGACCGTTTGTTAAAAATTATAAATAAATTGATTATACAAAAAACAGATTAATTTTTAAAAAAAGTAAAACGAATTTTGGTACGCTTTTTAATTTCCGATTAATGTAATATAATAAGCGCTTTATTTTACCTTTTAAAGAACTTTTCCATTTTAGATTTAGGATCGATAATATATATTTTTAACTTTATTAGTAAGTTCTTAAACTTTAAATTAACCGTATAAGGCGACGGGATGTACGTAGGTAACAGCTTCGTACCGATTAAGGGGTACGGAAAAGTTAATGTGGTATTTCGAAGCCTTAGCGGTACGAAAGCGTTACGTTTGTACGACGTAACCTATTGCGAAAGCTTCGTATATAACCTAATGCTTTTTCGGCAGCTCCAGAAAAAGGGGTATTAATGGGATAATAGAAAAACCAACAACTTTATTCGAAATAAATACGATCAAGTGGTAGCGACGTTAATAAATAAGTTTGATCAATTCGTTATTAAAGATATTAGCGTAATAGCTACCTATGCGGCCCTGGCAGCCTATAAACGAAACGTTAACTTATATACAGCGAAACTACTATAAATCGGTAACAGTACGATTTGGTATCTAAGATTAGGATACTTAGGGCCCGAGATAATCGCCTAGTTGCAGTTCTATATAAAAGGAGTCCGTTTGAAAGGTTTTAAAATAATCGAATGTTAAGCATATAGCAAAGCAAAGGTTACAAGATAAATACGTTGCGAGTTACGGGAGGAAGTATTCCGATTAGGATAGAGAATCGCCGTCGACTTTACAAACTTTAAAGAAAACCTAAAGAGGTACAGTTACGTTATATTCGTTACTGATAGATATTTAGGATTTATTTAAGATATTTACCTTAAGAATTAAAAATAAAATATATTGATTACAACGTTTCGATCCCTTTTAAAAGTTTTGAAAAACCAAGATAAGGTTTTTTTATAAATAATCGAATGCGATAACGAAATTTTAAAGAATTACCAACTTCGAAATATGTTTTAATCGTTTCCTTTTAACATTAAACTTAAGTTTTTAATACCGAATATATAGGTCTAAAACGGGAGTGCAAAGCGTTTAAGGGGTATAATTAAGGAAAAAGCGATTACGATGCGAAATGGCGTGAAGTTATTTTCGTTTTTGATCGTATATATCTTTAAAGCGGCAATATATTTGTATAACCGTATACCTAAATACGCACATTTTTGGCAAAGCTTATATAAGGTTTACTACATTTACCTAACGTATAAAAACGGCGTTGCAATACTTTATCGGAAACCTTAGCAGGCCTACCTGCGAATATATGGTTATATGGCCTATGCTATAACAGCTGCCGCTATAAAGAAAAAACAAAAATTCTAAAAGCTAAATTTTAAGGCATAAATTAAGTTTTTCGTCGGTTACCGATTTACGAATATCTACGAGATTTGGAATCCGTTAATTAATAAGGTTATCGTTATTCGAAACGTACTGTTTAATAAAAAAGCCACTTTTTTAAGTAATATCAAAAATTTTAAAAACGACCTTTTTTATATTACGGAAAATAAGCTGCAGAAATTATTCCGATAGGTAAAAATATTTGATTAAGATAATAGCTACCTTATATATATATAAAAGAAAGATAAAAATTTAAATAAATCAATTTAATTACCGGTTGAATAAAAAAGAATAATTTTAAAGCAATATAAGCGTTAAAGAAAATGTACAATATAAAAAAAATAAGCTTATTCGTATAAGATTAATTATCTTTATACGACCGTTATATTTAAACCATTTCCATCCTTTGGATTATTACCGTTACTAACGTCTGCCTTAAAAATTGTTACAATTATTACGCCGATAGAAAAAATAAAGGTAACTTTAAGCTTTTGTTACATTATTTAATCCAAAATAACGGTAAAAAACGAAGGTACTTTACGGACCGAAATTATTTTCCCGTATGTTCCGTATTATAAAAATGTTGCCAAAATCGACCACAAAATATAAAAGGCCGTATTTAATATAAAACGAATAATTTATTTTATAAATACGCGTAATAACCGGCCGGTAAACTATAGAAATTTAGGTAAAATAAAGACTTATAATATACGTTACCCTAATCGGAAAGGCTTTATAATAATAGTACGTACGGTACTTAAATTATAAGGCCGGATATATAGGCGAAATTTACCGTTACTGCCGTAAGGTTACAAAAAGTTAAATATATACCTTTTAAGAGAAATATTTAAGGAAACCGAAAGGGTTTACTTATAAAATTATAAAAAGATATAATCCTGGAAAACTGTTAATTAATTTTCTTCTAAAAGAAAATAAGTTTTAAGGTATATATATGTATACGTTTACAAATTTAATAAACATAATTAGTTATAAAAATGCAAAGCCCGTTTCGTCGTATAAGATAATTAACAGCTAAAAAACGTTTATAGCGATATATACGTATTTATATTTGCTAAAAGGTCGTTTTAAACCTTAATCGCTATCGCGGCTAAGTTTGACCTAAAGTTGAAATAATATAACGCTATAAACGCTTTCGTTAAAACGAATTTGCCCTACGAAGTATATATAAAAATATTCCTAGGTTACTTATAACGTAAGAAAATACTTTTAATTAAAATGGTATTATATAAATTAAAAAATTTACTTTTGCTTTGGCAAAAGGAATTTACCAGCACATTAAAAAAATTTGGGACTTAACCTCGTTCCGTACGAATTTTGTTACTTTATCCGTTAAAGGATATGTTTTTTTCTTTTTCGTAAACGATATTATTGCCATGTATAAAAAAAAGGATTAAAACCTCGTCGATTAGTTAATTTAACAAATTCAAAAACGGTATACCTTTATAAAGGGTAAGGATTTATAATGGTTTTTCGGTATCGAAATAATTAAAAATAAACCTAATAGAAAATTTCGGTTATTTTAATCCGATTTTATAAATAAATTAGCTAATTTAATCCTTAAAAAAAGTTTAAATAACTACCTAAATACGCCTATAACAAACGTCGAGTTATTACCGAATCCTGATTTAGCTTATTTAAGGTCCGTTAATAAATATTAAAAGAAAATCGGTTTTATCTTATATGTAGCAATTAATACTTAATTCGATATATACTTTCCTATATCCCGATTCGTACGATTTAATCTAAATTTTAATAACGTATATTATAAAGCTGCCGATCGAGTTATATTATACTTAATCGGAATCAAAACGTTAACGTTATAATTTGATAACAAAAATTCGATAAATATTTAAAGTAACGTTTCTTTCGCGGATAATACGATTAATCGAAAAAGTTCCTAAATTTATATTATAAAGCTATTCGGAAAAGTAATAAAATAACAGGCGAATAAGCGAAATATAATAATTATTTCTATAACCGAAACGGAATTATTATTTTTTTGCGCAAGCTGCCAAAAAAACCTTATTTAATTTTCGATTAATTAAAAAATTAAAAATTACCCTAGATCCAAAATTGCTAAATATGTAATACGACAATTAATAAATAATACGGTTAATTAATGCTAACGTCGCTTTTTTAAAAATAAAGTTACGGTAACGTCCCACACCACCTCACCGGATGCACTACCTCACCGGATGGTTTTTGGCACCTCTTAACAACTAACCTAAAGAACTTAACCACAACACATCAAATTAATTCCAATCAATCGAATACTTCTTTGCTAACTATCTCTACAGCTTCTAGATAAGTGCACGCATTATATCAAGGCTTGTTGCGGACGCCATATTACTATTTCTTTCTCCCAACCCGCCCGCAACCGACCAGCGCCTAATACGTCCAAGCCAATATTTGCCCCAATTCGTCAGAATTAAAGCCGACCGACAAGAAAACGATTATCAGCCCAATTCTTAACCTATATACGCGAGCATTTCCTGTCCGGCCTCGATCGTTGAAGACATACGTAGCAGAATACGTCGAGAAACGCGTTGTAGGGCGTGTTGGAGGGCGCGTTGGAAGCTCGTTGGGGGGCATGGGGGGTCCGTGCGGGGCGTTTCGCGGGGCGTCTCGCGGGGCGTCTCGCGGAGCGTCTCGCGGAGCGTCTCGCGGGGCGTGTGGCAGGGCGTATGGCAGGGCGTGTCGGGCTTGATTTCGCAATAATTCGAGACCTACGCAATTACACGATTAAAACAAACGTTTCCCAGAAAGATGAATACTTGCTATATAGGATGAACAAGTTCTTTTAGCCAGCAGAAAGGTTGTGGTAAAGAATTGCTGCTAACAGCTGCTGAAGTTGGGCGGTCCGGGGCGGGTTGGCAGGAAAAAATAGCAATATGGCGTTTGCAACAAGCCTTGATATAATGCGTGCACTTGTCTAGAAGCTGTAGATACGGTCTGCGAAAGATAATACGATTGATTGGAATCAATTTGATGTGCTGTGGTTGAGTTGTTTAGGTTAGCTGTTGGGAGGTGCCAAAAACCATCCGGTGAGGTGGTGCATCCGGTGAGGTGGTGTGGGACGTTACGTAAATATATATAATTATTAATTACGAAAGGTAATAAAAAAAAACTTAAAGTAAATTATATATTTACGGGTAATATATTAGCTAACGAATTAATTAAAGCCTTATTACGAAAAGCTTTTAAGTATTTTAAAAAGCAGCTAGGATTAATAAATATTATAAAAGCTTTAAACTGGCGGAGAAAAGCTTTAAGAAAGATTTCGAACGAGGAATTAGTTAATTAAGAAAAGTTAATCGCCGGAAAAAAGGTGGAATAAATAGCTGTAGCTTTAGGAAGTGATAAAGTGTAACGATTAACGCCGTAAATGCTTTAAGGCGTTAAGGAGGTGTGTTAGCTAGCTGGGGGGTGCGTAGCGCCCCATATACGGAAAGATTACCTAATGATCGGCCCATATATGCTCCGTGGGTAAACTACTTAGAGTTGCACGCGTGCAACAAGTACCGGAACTTAACGGAATACAACAACACATTTGATGTCCCCTATATCTGATAGTAGGCGCAGCCGTGGCTAGCGCTTTTGATCAAGAAGTACCTGCAAGGGTTAGATGTATCGGCTAAACCTTTTTAAAAAGAAGCCCACAGAAATAACAAACCCTCAAAAATAAAACCTGATGTTAAGTTGTGATTTTTTGGTTCCGTTACGTATAGTATCATACAAATTTTCGAAAATCTAATTGGAAACTGGCAAATATAAACATAATAAAAAAATTGAAAATAATGAAAAATCTTATCATATACTGCTTTAAAAGGGCTTCCTAATTATATATAGCACTTTCTAATTGGGGCTAATTTGGCGGAGATATTAAAGACCTAAGTTAAAATTCTCGTTCTGTACATCCCCTTAACCGTAACGCCCTTATGGCTACGACGTAACAACCATAATCCGTACGGCCAAAAAAATAGCTGGACGGGCTTCCCCCATACTGAATTACCCTTGGAAGGTCCATGGCAGAATGTTACGACTGGTGGTTATTGCGTCGTAATAAAGAAGGCGTTCCGGTTAATTAAGTCCGGGACCTTTTCATGGCTGCGATAACGCAACTATCGCGTGCAATATTTCGCTATAGGCCTTCTAAGGGTAACTAATATGGAAGAAGCCCGTTTTGATATATATATATATATATTTTTTTTTTGCCCGTACGAATTATCGTCATTACGTTGTAACTATAAAGGCGTTCTGGGCTTAACTAACCCTAATTCTTTTATAGCTATAACGCAATAACCATAACCCGTACGGCTAAAAGAATAACTAAACGGGCTTTTCCTATATTAAATTACCCTGGCAAAGTTTATGGCAAAATGTTTTGACCGGTGGTTATTACGTTATAGCAAAAAAGGCGTTCCGGATTTAATTAATTCCAACTTTTTTATAATTGCGACGTAATAACCATAACCCGTACGGTCGAGAAAATCGATATACGGACTTTCCCTATACAGAATATACTAGAAAAGCCCGGTATACGATGGTACGACCGGTAGTTGTTGCGTCGTAGCGATAAAAGCGTTGTGGTCGTCCATTTCCCAAGTTTGAACTTAGCCGTATTAGCTGCAATTGCTACCCCAAAAAAATTGAAAAAATTCCTATATGTATTTTAGCTTATATTCGACGCGCATATAAAGTTATATATTTATTGGGTTAAAATTGAATACGTAACAATTTCTTTTAATTTAAATCTTTGGATTTTTTAAAAGTTTGGAAGAAAAGTTGATGATTTTGGTGGCGACGTACAGAACGAACCCTCTTTTCGCACAACTAGATCTCAGGCCTCGCTGGCTCGTTATGGGGATTTGGGATTTGATTGGTTAATTTTTAGCGTTGTGGAGTGGTACTTGAGTGACTTCGAAGAAAACAGAGAACGAGCCAGGGAGGCCTGAGCTAGCTGAGGTAAATTAAGGCCTTAGCGAAGGTAAACTGCCACCTCTTAAGCATCGATTAACCCCCCAACCCGAATCTCACAGTATGAACACCTCATCTCCGCTCTGCCTAATTACCAAGGTGGCTAGCAGTCATCAGGGTCGCCATGTCCTCCTCCATAAGGACGGCGGCACTGAAAGACCCGGAGGTATTAAAGAGCCGATACGCCATGTCTATCAATGCGACAGAATACGCCGCGGTGAAAGGGTCCCGAGATATATCATCATCGCCGCTATGCCGAGGGAGATCTGGGGCAACTCCTTAAGTGTACCTAAAAGGAATACACGCGCGCAACATCTACGACGATGACGACAACGCGGGCGCCATAATACTCTCCTTCATAACATAAATCTCGCGAACGGATATTCGTTCCAACAATCATGACGTCGTAGGAGGGACACGTGTACGAACGAACGCGGTGTCCGTCTTCGCATAGGCAGACAAGCAATGAAGCAAGACATCCCAGGCTGGGAAACCAACTGGTGCCGCGAAAGCGAACTCTCCTTTATTAAAGAAAAAGACTAGGTACTTAGTCAACTGCGTTCTGGTAATCCTCAAAGAAATCGAGCGGTAATTCTATTACGTCCTTGACAAATCGTATTGAAGCTTGGACACATAACCGTGAAAGCTAGATAGATACATGCGTAGTTAAAGGTAAAGGAGTGTAGAAGACCTCACTACTATCATGCACAAGGCTGGGAATAAGTGTTATCGAAACCCTAGCCACCGCTATGCTAGGATTCTAGACCACAGCGCGCATATGGGAACTATTTTCAACATAGCAAGGAACACGTCCGCGCGTCAAGGTAGCCATGCCTCACCTGAACTGTACCACAGAGCCCTAAGCCCAGTGTAATAAGCAAGTAATGTTGCATCAACCTGAATAAGTTATAGTGATAAACTCCACAATCAACGCTACAAATACACACCGGCCCTATGCTCTCATCCCCCAGCCGTCATCACGACAAATAGACAACCCCACGATGCGTGCCAATTCGCTTACTTAAGCTCCTGAGCGACGAGCTTCAGGATCTGCTCGACGCCCTTGCGGGCGTTCCTGGGGTCCTTGGCGACAGCCTGCCAGACCTCGCCGTGGCGGGGCTCGACGGAGACGCACTTAGCGACGACCTCCTCGCGTTTCTCGGGGGTGCCGTGCTCGAGCAGGAAGCGATAATACCAGGCCCACGAGTCGCCGCGGTCGGCATCGCGCACGAGGGCCCTCTCGAACCAGGCCTGGGCCTTGTCGAGGCGGCGCTCGCCCCAGAATATGCGCGCCACGGCTACTAATAACGCAGGGTCGTTATCCACTTCCTTGATGGCCTCGAGCGCGCGCGGCTTGCGCTGCGGACGCGCGGTCAGGTGCCATATCTTCTCGCTCCAGAGCGTGCCCTGCTGCGGCTTGGGAACGTCGCGCAGCGCCCGCTCCATCAGCGTCTCCGCCTGCTTCGTGTTCTGCGCCCGCCGCTCTACGCGCACCGACTCGCACCAGAGCTCCGCCGACTTGGGCACGGCGAGCCGCGCACGGTCGAGCACCGAGCGCGCCTTGGGCAGCTGGCCCAGCTTCTCCTCGAGCCGCGCGTACAGCAGCCACAGCGGGACCGACGACGGCACAGCCTTAACGCCCGTGCTGTATGCCTCGCGCGCCTGCAGTGGCTTTTCCAAGTCTTCGTAGATCTGGCCTTTCATCATCCAGAGCTTGGGGCTTGCGGGGAACAGGTTCAGCGCTTGCTGGACGAGGTCCAGCGCGGTGTCTAAATCGTTCTGCTGCCGTTCGAAAGCCACGCTCTTCATCCACACGCGGTCAGTCGGCGCCTCCTGGCGGGCCGTCTTCAACAGCTCGCGCGCTTGGTCGACTTGGTCGTTCTCGGCCTCGAGCTTGACGGCGGCAAGCCAGATGTCTTCGTTGTTCGGATTCTGCTGGAAGGCCCTCGCGAGGACGCGGCGCGCATTGTCGATCTCTCCTGCCTGCCACTTCTCCTTCGCAAGCATCATCCAGAGAATCTCACTGCGAGGGCACGCATTGACTGCCTTCTCGAGCACAGCCCAAAGTTCCTCCTTGGAGCCGTGGTTCCTTTCCAGGTCTGCAGCCGCCAGCCATATTGTTTTGCTTGTAGGGAAT
Source organism: Monosporascus sp. mg162 (assembly GCA_004155945.1). Taxonomy (NCBI): domain Eukaryota; kingdom Fungi; phylum Ascomycota; class Sordariomycetes; order Xylariales; genus Monosporascus; species Monosporascus sp. mg162. The sequence continues at coordinate 36,532 of QJNY01000038.1, read as the reverse complement.
ACTCGCAATGCGTACGCATATATCGCCCGAGCGGTTTCATACCTTCCCCTGTTGATACTCGCACGCGCGTCATCTAACCAGGTATCCTTGCGATCATCGTCTTCGTCGAGACCCCACCCGAGTGTCTCCCGGATGATGGCGCCGCAGGTAATGATAGCACCTTCTTGTTCGCATTTCTCTGCTTCGGCTATCCATTCCTCTCTTTTAGGCATAGCTGATTCCTTCGCTAAGACTTGGACAGCACGCTTCATGACGTTGACCTTCTCCCCTGAACCGAGTTGTTCTTGCAACCTCGCAGCCGCTATCCAGATTTCGTGTGATGTAGGAATGTGCTTACGAGCTTTGTTGAGCACCTTCTGAGCGTTCTCCGGGGTCTCAAGACGAGCCAGTGCAAGCCATAGGTCCACTGAAAGGGGAATCAGCTCCGTAGCTTTCGCAAGCATTAACCTGGCGTCTTCTGGGTCCTCTTCCAAATTGACAGCTTCCTTCCATAGCGCCTCCGACTCGGGTATATGGTCTAAGGCATGTCGAATCACGCGTTTTTTGGATCTTATGTCTTCTTCCAGCTTCATAGCTTCCACCCATAGGCGCACCGAGCGATTGTTCTTTTGGATGGCCTGCGCCGCAATGATTTTGGCATTGCGGCCCTCGTTTAGCCGAATATTCTCAAGCCAGACATCCTCGTTCTTGGGGCAATGCTGACATCCACGTGCTATCACGCCACGAGCTGCCACTATCTTGCCAGCAAGTTCCTCGATACGCGCTGCGGCTATCCAACCTGGACCGTTGGTAGGGTTGGTCTTGATGACAGACTCGAGGAGCTCTCTAACTCGGTTAATGTCGCTGACTTGGGGGGCGCCCTCGGTGAGGGACGACTTCGCTAGGCTTGTGAGGTAGCCTTTGGGGTCGACGCTCGTGGCACTCCCTGCCACGCTCGTGCTGGTTCCATTTTGTGAGGCCTGATCAAGCCTGACCTGAAGAACCTTGTCTCTGGCTTGTCCAATCTTGGCGAAATTGGTCATGGTCCCATCTTGGCTACTAGAAGTAGTTGAAGCAACCCCGTCGTCATTCACAGTGGCCCCGAGTTCGCCGGTGGTGCTTGCGGCTGCTAAGACACTGTCCGGGACGGCGTAGAAGCGCTGGTGTCTCGCCTGTCGGGCCCTCCTGGCTTTCCCTGTCAAATCTCCGACTTCTGGTAGGCTTGCCCACTCTTCCTCGGTGATGCTTTCAAGACCGCGCTTTAGGTCAGCGAACTGGTGGGATATCTTAGGGTTCTGTCGCTCGTATTCTTCTCGTTCGGCTTTTTCGCGGGCTTCCCTATTCGTGACACAATAATCGTCGGTAATCTGTTCCGCTACTTTGGGATAAACGGTGAACTAACCGGAGGGTAAAAGGAACCAATGATGGGGGGAAACTAACCTTCTTGCTCTGCGACGTCTGTCCATCTTCTCGTCTATCTCCCGGTAGATACGATCGGCCTCATCATCGTCTTTGTCATATATTCCTCCGGCGAAGAGACCGACTTCGTTATCGGGATCCTGATAGCGCTCATCATTGTCATCATCATCATCATCGCCTTTCTTGGCGCCAGCAGCGTCGCCGAAGCCTAACTGCGCGGCTCTCTTGGCGAGTGCTTCCTTGATCTGATCCTCGGATGGTCCTTCTCTAGCAGGTCCTAGATCGGATCGCGTGGTGAAACCCGTCGCGCCACGCCCAAGACCGGCGACATAGTTCTCGGGCGCGGGCTGGTTCAGGAAATCTCGTCGCCCAGTCATTACGAGATACGGTTGATTATAGATATCGAGCCTCGTGTCGGTAGAGTTCTATCGCGACTACGTTGAACAATACGATTTGTAGAATGCATATAATAGGGTTTGCCGGGAGAGAAAGGCCTGCCAGAAACAGTTCTCGGCGGGCGACACCGACGTCTTTTCGGAAAGTTCGCATAAAATCAACGATGCAAATGACGATGGAAGCTTTAAGAGGCTAGAAAATCCATGGCACCGTCTTGACTTCGTGATCCAAGAGACCGAACTATCAGGGTACCGATGTACTTTTCTGGGGCTAGTGGCGAGGTAATGCAGTCCGATAAGCGATAACAAGGACGAGCTCAACTCTCAACACCAAAAAATGTCATCCCACGATAGAGTTGCGCCCCCTCTCGACATAAAAAAGGTTTACGCCCATAGCGCACTCGTATAACGCTTTTAATAACGACGAAAAGAACGACTTCTCTATCCATCCAACTCAAGCGTTGTGAGTAGTGGTAGCGATGGGCAAAGCTAAGACACAAAAGCGCAGCAGCACGACTTCAAGCCCGTACGACCGGCCGTCAAAACAGGCCGCAGTCAATAATGTATTCAAGTTCAACACCAAGGACTATGGCCAGCGTAAGACTTTCCCTCTTAATGTCCATAGATGCCGGGTTGCTAACTTTATTTTTATAGATATCCTTAAGAACCCAGGTATAGCCGAGCAGATCGTCAGCAAGGCGTGGCTAAAACCCACCGACACCGTGCTTGAGGTCGGTCCCGGAACGGGAAACCTGACTGTCCGGATCCTCGAGCAGGTCCATAAAGTCGTAACTGTAGAGAGAGACCCGCGGATGGCAGCCGAGGTCACGAAGCGTGTCCAGGGGAAGCCCGAGCAGAAGCGGTTGGAGGTCCTCCTCGGAGACGTGATCAAGACCACCCTCCCACAGTTCGACGTCTGCATAAGCAATACTCCGTACCAGATCTCCTCGCCGCTCGTCTTTAAGCTCCTCTCGCTCCCTAATCCACCGCGGACGTGCGTTCTCATGTTTCAGAGAGGTGAGCACGTGCCTGGTTTTTGCGCGTCCCGGTGGCCCGTTTAAACAGCCTGTGGTTCGATACTAGATCATCCGGCTGATTCCAGCCATCTGGGGCAGTTCGCTGGCCCCGTTGCATGTTTGTGAATGTCTTGATGGCCGACAGACTCTGACTTAATGTATGGTGTAGAATTCGCACTCCGCTTGACTGCCCGACCCGGTGACTCTTTATACTGCCGTCTCAGCGTGAACGCCCAGTTCTGGGCGAAGATCACACATGTCATGAAAGTGGGCAAGAACAACTTCAAGCCGCCTCCGCAAGTGAGTGATCTCCAACTATTTTTTGCGTATTATTTTCAGAACAAACTTCTTATTAGCGATGTTGCGGGGACATCCTCCATTCTTCGTCAAGTCTCGAGACTCGAATTATTAGTCAGCTTGCCTCCAAGAGATTACTAATTAATAGGTTCGCAGGTCGAGTCTAGCGTTGTGCGAATTGAGCCGAAGATGGGAAGCGAGAGGCCAAATATCAGTTTCGAGGAGTGGGATGGCATGCTCAGGATCTGCTTCAACCGCCGGAACAAGACCATGCGGGCCAGCTGGCTGGGCAACAAGGAGGTTCTGAAGCTCCTGGAGCGCAACTACAGGTTGTACTGTGCAACGAAGAACATCCCCATCGATGACAGCATTGAGGACGACGCAGAAGGGGACGACATGGATGACGAGATGGAAGAGGCCGACGAGAACGTGGAGCCGACGCCGGGCGACGAGGGCGAGTGGGACGGCATCATGGACGTCGACGCCTCGGAAGTAACCGACGACGCGCCGCCGTTTTTCGACGGGCTCAAGTCGGCCGGCGCGCAACTCCTGAAAACCAAGAGCAGGCACAAGAAGACGCGCGTCGCGCTGCTCGTCAGGGAGAAAGTCCGCAGGGTCCTCGAAGATACTACGGAGCTCGCCGACAGGCGGTCCGGCAAGCTCGAGGAGAACGACTTTCTGCGGCTCCTGCACGCCTTCAACGAGGAGGGCATACACTTCTCCTGATTGATTCATCGACCGGCGGACGGACTCGCACAGACAGAAGCGAATGATGATGGATTGTTTGTTCGGCGTTTAAAAGGCCGGGGCTTTGACGCTGCTGGAAGCATAGAGTGAGTGGAGTCGTGGCGCATATGATAGAGTCTCGAAAAGGGCTTTATGGATATCTTTTGTGAAATTTCAAGATAAAGTATGAGCTTTTCATCGCCGTGAAAGTAATTTTATGAATTCATCTAGTTAAGAGCCCCCCAGTTGATGGGTGAAGGGTCTTCCCATCAATCACCCCACACACAGGCAGAGAGATATCACCCTCGAAGTCCCCCCTAGAGGCACAGAATCCGATAGTTCCTACGAAGAAAAGGAATCCTATCCATCTTGTTCATGCTCCTCCTCCTCGAGGCGCGCTAAAGCGGCCACGATCTCCGGAACTAGGCGCCACCAGCGCGCGGAACTGGTCGAGGTTTGTTTGAGACAAGTTAGTTGCTTGTTGGGTCTGCCTATCCAATGGAAGGTTTTCCTAATAGCTTTGGCCCGAAATGACCAGCCCCCCTATACCTTATGCAGTAGCGCTACATATGTATTACGCCTGCCACCAGATTGACTGCAGTATAGGGGTATGAGTTATGGTTCCTCCCTTCTGTACAGTACGTAAAGAGGTAGGTATTGGGTAGATACCTAGATAAGTTTAGCCCTTTTGTGGGATAGAGACAGAAGCCTTCGTCACAAAGACACGATTTGTCTAGGATTCCTCACCCATACATTCGAAGCCAGACATATGTGAGCGAAAACACAACCCCCCTTTTGTTTCCAGCGACCGTGCCATCCACGGCCACCAGGCTTTAATGGAGAAATCGTGGTCCCAGTACGCACAGATATTTGGTCTAAGCACTCACTACTAAAGATGGAATGGTAGGATCCAAACATACCAATCTGGCGTTATGAAATCACCGGCGGATGGTTTTCGCTCTCAGGGGCGCTGTTACTTCACCACGGTAACAAGAGACAAAGACAAATGAAAATCCAGTCCCGGAATCGAGCCGAGCACCTCCACGAATCCCTATAGCCTTATATCTAATCCGAGAACCCAAGCTTCCCATTAGTGTGCTGCCAGTGCGGCCCCTGGGTTTTGTTAAGAACTATTGCGCCTTAGGTCTCATTATAAGGTCATTAGGTAGATGCTCCGGAGTATCTATCTCACCTTACGTGTTGGTTGCCTGAGGAATGGCCGGAAGGAGACCTTTACGAACTGCTCAATTCTCCTTCCCATAGCAAGTTCTGAGACGCCGTAGAAATCAAAGCTACAGCATGAGTTGGCAGATTTAACCAGTAGCAGTAGGACGTGGCCTAGGCATGACGCAGAGTGAATCTCATTAGAAAATACGTAATCCTAAACCCATTGAGCCACCCGTGATGCGGCTAATATCATAACACATTATGGATCACTACCGCGTAATGCCCGGATAGTCCGTCCTTGATTTTATACAGGCGGCCCGGCCTCAAGTTTCGATCGGGTCGAGTCGATGAGACACCTAGATAGACTAGGTAGTCGGCTTCCTTTATTTGCTTCCGCCGAACCAGCTGGAGAGCCCGCCCTTCGCCTTGGACGCCTCGGCCTCGACCTTCTTGTCGAATTCGTTGACCTTCTTCATCGTGGCGTCCCCGGTCTCCTTCGCGTAGGCCTCAGCCTCGGCGGCCGCCTTCTGTAACTCGGCCTTGCTCTTGCCGTACTGGTGTGTGCGCGAGGTACTCGTCAGCACAACGTTCCCATCCTCGATCAATCACCACGCGGGTATACGGGCGCTTCTATGAAGGGGTAGCATCGACGCGTTACTTACGGCTCTGTCAGCCTGGGCGCCCGCCTGCGCTCCGTACTTCTCGAGATCCTTCTCGGCCTCCTTTCCGCGGCCCGGCAGCTCGGACTTGAGTCTCGCGGAGGTGGAGTACGCATCGGCTGCGGAGGTTAGTTAAGAGTGTAATCGGCATGATTGGCGTTAATGAACCGGTAGCTATTGTTATAGTGTACCTTCAGCTTCCTTCTGGGCGACTTTGGGCTTGCCACCTGCGCTGTAGAGATAGTAGCCGATACCACCGACGGCGGTGGCGCCGAGCACGAGGGGCATCCGGGACTTCGACATTTTTTGGTGGTTTCTGAACTTTAAACCTGCCTTGGGTCTGATTGTAGGCAATCAATTGGGTCTGTGTTTGGTAGCGGAAAGTTTGCAGAGTGGTGGATGTAAATGCGTGATGCTGGAGTAGGACGTTGCGATGGTGGACAGTCGGAGAGAGAAGTCTCGTCATTGGGGAGAGGGGCACCTCAGCAACTATTAAATAAAACCGACATTATTTGGCATCTACAATTATTACATTACCTGTAGAACTGACATAAGCCCCAACGCCCGCTGCAACCTTCCAATACATATACCCAATTCCCGCAAGGTGGCTAGGCACGGTCTGAGAATCAAGTGCTTTCTCTCTCTCTCGTCATTGATGCATGATTCGTTGGACTTGAGCTGCCATGGCTTGCTTCATTGGGATTTCGAGGTACGTGACGTAATTACTGTGGGGGAGGGGACAACATGAAGGTACTTCGAAGACACTTCTACTTTCGAAAATGCCACTATAATATTCCAGCTTCTTTTGCCGTGCTTCTCGAAGGAGAAAGTTGCATGGGAGTACCAGATGACCTGCATTTTCACCCCGAGCCTTTCCGTTTACGACCCCATCATATGCAATTGATGCGGTACACTAGACCAGCTTCTATCTCGATTACATCATTCGAAACAAAATATCCCCGAGCTATGGTGAACTTTTCCTTCGCTACGTTGTAGGCGGAACCTAACCGGTTCCCAGGTGGCCATTTTTGTTATTACTGTCGGTTATTGCCAGCGTGCCGGCAGTTTTCATACTTCACGTGCTATACGAGTACCTAGACGGGAACTTGGTCTCCGGAGCCTCCTTCGTCATCAACATTAGCTCTAGCTTCCCGGCCAGATGGGTTAGCCCCGTCGTGCCAACCTTGCAGGCCCGGCTCCATGCATCCGTTGCCCAGAGCTGCATGTGGTTGACTCGCAACTTTCAGACAGAGATAGAGGCTCCTGCATCCTATCTTTGGCCCCTCCTCATCCGGGCTTTCCGCCTTCCTTCCTCTCTAATCTACAGTTACGAGTGTTATGCGGCGCGTCGTTGGTCACTAGATCCCATTGACGACATTTTGTTTCGCCCATCCTCCTCTCGTGGTTTTCGTTCCGAGAGTTGACATACCCGGGTAGCTTGGTGGCCTGCGTATAGTAGGTCAGCTGGCTCTCGCTTCTGCTGCATGTTCAGTATGCTGTGTTTGTTTAGTTCTCACAATGCCCAAGTCCAGAGCGCACTTGCGCAGCTCCCGTCGCATACCTTCGCTCGTAGATAGCGACATCGATCACGAAATACACCTTGTCGACCGTGCCGCTCGCGTCATCGAGTCTGAACGTCTAAGCGCTAGCACAGCCGATAACAGCGCCGCCTTGTCGTATTCCGAACAACCTCTGATCCCTCCAGCTAGCCGGGATCCTCTCGCCCTGTCTACCACCGAGGAAGAGACCACGCGTTCATCGGACAACGCACTAGCGGGAGCGAGACCGGCTACGGAGCAGCCCGTATCAGACCCGCCTGTTGATGGGTCTAAGCCGACCAGTATTACGCAAGGGAACGAACTAGCAAAGACCGCTAGCAATGGGAAGCGACGTTCCCGGCGTCAACGTCGCTCATCGAGAGAGCCCGAGACGGCGATAGACGTCCTATACGAGAACCAGCGCGGGTGTTTCTGCTGCGGCCTCCCGCTCTTCTCCTCCGCTGCCCTGGGGAATCTAGACCCCCCGGCCTGGACTAATTTCGCTCACAAACCGAGCCCGACGAACGTTCGGACTGCCCAGGTCCCTGACCCGAGCTGGGTGTGGGTATGGCCCGAGTGGCGCGTGAACCGCGATGACTTTATCGATACCGACAAGGATGGCTGGGAATATTCGTTCGCGTTTTCTAAGAAATTCTCGTGGCACGCCCCCAAGTGGTGGAACTCGTTCGTGCGGAGGCGGGCGTGGATTCGGAGGCGTGTTAAGAAAGTGGACCTCGAAGAGGTGGCTGATCCCTACGTGATCAACGCGGGATATTTCGACGTCAGCCCGGCAAGGAAGCCCCATCACATCCGTAGTCGCAGCCGGACGAGCAGCGTACCCGAGCGGATGAGCATCGAAAAGTCACCGTCGCGGCGGTCGCGAGAGCGCGGCCGGATATCCGAAGACGTCCCATCCCGCAGGTCACGGGACGTCTCGCGGGATCTAGTCGGCGAGGATGCGGATTTCATCCTGGCGAAGGAGGAGGTGCAGCTCAGGACAATCGAGGACCTCATGCTCGTGCTCAGGCGGTCGCGCATCGACCGCGAGAAGCTCGAAGCTGTCGAGAACTACATCGCGCACTGCTCGGACGGCCTCGCGCCGCTGCAGGAGTACATGCACGACGTCATGGCGCTCTTCATGTTCCAGGTCTCGCGCAAGCTGCTCCTCGCGAGGCTCACGCACCTGTACGACGAGCTGACGGGAGCAGCCACAACCGCCACCGCCGACGGGAGCGACGGGAAAGGAAAGGGGAAGAAGGAGAAAGAGGAGGAGGAGGAAGAGGAGGCAATGGAGAAGTCGCCCGAGAAGCACAGGAGGCGCGTCGAGAACCTCGCCGCCGCTATCACACATGCCGACGAGGAGGTCCGCAAGCTCGAGTACTGGAGCGATATCAAGGCCATGGCCGAGAGTGGCGAGTCCGGCGGCGCTGTCGACCCGGACAAGGGGTGGGGGTGCGCCTGGGAGGGCATCGACAAGAGCGGGGCCAAGGGGCCGCTGAAGGACACGCTTCCCTGAGTCGGGAGCCACTCCGATCAAGCCCCCCTTTTATTTCTATACAGGGTGGGGTATGGAACGGCGTTATCGCCAAACAGGTCAGGGAGAAAAGTCTTGGTTTACTTTGCATTTATTGAAATACCCCCATACGTGTGGTAGGTACACCTGGAGATGGAGAAGGAACACGTGGGACGTGCATGTACTAGTTTGATTCGGCGCACACTTATTCACACGAATAACGCGGCAGAAGAAGCGATATATATCGGATATGGAGCCTCACTGTGGGCCTTGCTTGTGAGCGGTGACGTAAATGAGGTATAAGATAGGTATTATGTACTTGCGACCTTCCGATACGTTCGTCTTTGTCTAAACGGACGAGGAGCATGCCGTGTTATGGTCAGAATCAGCACGTCTCCATAGGCTAACCAGCATGACGGTGAACCAGTACGGGCCCCCGCTATCTCTTAACATGGAATTTAAGTTATACGTTATAGTGGGGTGTCCGAGGGGGCAGGAAGTATTAACGCTCATTACCGAGCTAGTCATCACGGGCATATACCGACTTTCAATCTTTCCACGAACAAGCACATGTATCTTCCTTATTGCCATTGATCTACGTCCACGCAGGACATCGCAGAACGTCCTTCGACGAGTAGATGGTCAATAGATGCTTCAGATCCCTCTCCTACGAGGTGTCCCGTCAGCTACGCTTCCGATATCTGATATGCGACTATCTACTTTCGTTCCCATCCCATTTCATCTGATGAGATCGTATCCCCTTTCCGGCATTCCCGTCGGTCCGTCGTTCATCCACGGGGCCTACTCCTTAGACCTGGGCCTCCTCGGCGACGTAGTGCAGATACGCGCCCAGCAGCTTGATGCCCTCGATGTAGTTCCGCTTGTCGAGCTTCTCGTTGATCGAGTGCGCGCCGTCGGTCGAGCTGCCCATGGGCAGCAGCAGGACGTTCTTGCCCGTCGCTTGCTCGAACGTGAGAGTCACCGGGATACTGTATCATCGCCGAACTTGTTAGCTACTTGATTCATCACACCTGCCTATTCCCCTTTCCCTTTTCCTGAAGCAGGGGGTTCCGGGCAACAAATGCACAAGCCGCGCATGGACCGCTCGAGTTCAGAATAGAAGGCAAAGGGGGCTATAATGAAAATAATGCAAACTCACCTTCCACCCTCCCTCGTCATATCAGGCTTGACGCCCCAGACCCTCTCGACCGCTTTGCCGGCGGCGCGGAAGTTCCAGTGGTTGGGGCTGGCGACCCACCACTTGCCGGTGTGCTGAGCGTAGACCTTGAGGGTGTTCTTGCTGCCGAGCTTGGCAAAAACCTCCTTGACGTACTTGTAGACGGCCTCGTTGGTGCGCTCGATATCCATGTCGGGCACGGTGCGGATGGAGAACTTGCCGATGACCTTAGCGGGGATGACGGTCTTGGCGCCGGGGGCCGAGAAGGCGCCCTCGACACCGTGCACGCTGAGCGAGGGGAAGCGCCAGCGCGCCATGAGCGTGCGCTTCTTGTCGTCGTGGATCGTCGTCTTGGCCCCCAGCGACTCGTACAGCGTGTCCATGGTAAACGAGATGCCGTCGTAGAGCCCCTCCTCTTCGGCCGTGACGGGCGCCACCTGCTCGTTGATGCCGGGGATCAGGATGCGACCGTCGGTGTCGACGAGGCTCGCGAGCACACGCACGAGGTCCGTCATGGGCTCCTGGGAGGTGCCGCCAAAGACGCCGCTGTGCAGGTCGGCGCCGGGCCCGCTAATCTCGACGCTGTAGTAGTTGCACCCGCGCAGGCCGTAGGTGAGGCACGGCTTCTCGGTGCCGAGCCAGTAGTTGTCGCTGATGCAGACAGCGTCGGCGTCGGCGAAGTAGCCCTTGCCCTCCTTCTCGATGAGCTCGTCGAGCCCCTCGGACCCGTACTCCTCCATGCCCTCGAAGCACATGAGCAGGTTGACGGGGAAGTCGACGCCGGCGCGCTGGTGGGCCTCGATGGCGTTGAGCCAGCCGAGCACGGGGCCCTTGTCGTCGGTGCTGCCGCGGCCGAACATGCGGCCGTCGTCGCCGACGGTGAGATGGAAGGGCTCCGTGGCCCAGCCGTCGCTCTTCTCGGCCGGCTGCACGTCGTAGTGCCCGTAGACGAGGATGGTGCGTTTGCTCTTGTCGCTGCCGTACCGCGCCAGCACCACGGGCGGCAGATCGAGCTCCGGCTTGTCGGGCTGTTTGCCCAACGGCCGCAGCTCGACGCTGGCGCCTAGCGCGCGCAGCTCCGACGCCAGGAACTCGCCCATGCGCACCACGTCGGGCCGCCGCGCGGCGTCGGACGACACGCTCGGGATGGCGACGGCTTTGGCCAGCCGGTCGATGAAGTGCGTCGACAGCTTGTCGACCTCGGCGAAGTAGCCGTCGAGCTGCGGTGCCATCTTGCGGGACTGGTAAGCCTTGATGACCGGCGTGAGGTATGTTCTTCTTATTCCCGTTGTCGTGCGATTCCAAGCAGTAGCGGTAGCAGTAGTAGCAAAAGCAGCTGGTCTGATCGGAGGTCGAGGGGTATGTATTCGCCGGTGGTGGTAGTAGTAGTAGTGGTGGATGATATTGTTACCGCTACTCCTAGCTCTGGTTGAAAAGCGAGGGGCGGTATTGTTTATGTGCGAGAATGAAGAGAGCCTCGTAATTGCCCGCGGGTGACTTGATGGGAGTCTTGTGAGCATATCGTGTTAGTTGGTGCGGGGCATTCGCTCAATGGAGGGGCAAATCTTTTAGGGTCCTTCTTATCTTAGGTAATTGGACTTTATCAGGGGGTTCTAATATAGTCGAGCTGCAGTTGTCGGGCGTTTGGACTGCTGAACTGTCAAGGTCCTTCCTCCAACCGGCAGATAGGAAACTTACAATAACTCTAGAACCGCAAGTAACCACAAGTGTTGGTTCCCCCCGTTGCCACCCTATTGCGCTTTCGGTTAGGGAGGATACTCCCGTTGTCAATCGATGGGTCCCCAGGTCATCCTTATCCCGGCTTAAGGACATCAGGCGCAAGTAAGACGAAGCAAAGCACCTCATACCACAGAGAGTCTGGCAGGAGACGGAGAAAGGTAGAGAATTGTCTATAAATATTCGAGTGGGTATTCGTTCATCTATCCACCCATCCATCCTATGCTACAGATCATGAAGCCTTGGCCCATCATCTGGCAAGCTCTCCCTATTTCACCCAAAAAAAAAAAAAAAAAAAAAAAAAAGAAATTCACATTTCGTCTAATCGCAGTGTATCACATACGTTAACCTCTATATGCCCACTCACGCTCAGGCACGGGCAGAGGCAGCGGCGGGGCGGGGTCCGGGTCCCCATTCCCAGCCTCCCGCATCGGAATATCCACCGTCAACGCGTCCCTCATAGCAGGCGTCACGACCCTGCCCTCCTTAAGGAGCCTGTGTATCTCCCTGTCCATGTCGAGGGCCTCCTGCAGCTTAGTAGCAAGGTCGACGCTCGGCCTCTTCGTTTTTCTCCCGGCCCCGGCGGCCCGCGCGAGATGAGCCCTCACTAGGTGAGATGCCGCGGGGGCGGCACCCGGGCCGAGGTGCTGCCGCGCCGCCTCGAGCTCCTGCCGCCCGCAGATGACGCCCTCCCAAGTCTTCAGGAGGACGCGCTGGTCGCCCGAGTTGCTGGCGTTGCCTGCGTCGTCATCCCGCAGGAGCGTCGTCAGCCGGTGCCGCATCTTGGGGCTCAGGAGCCGGCAGTGGAGCGCGTACTGCCAGAGCACGCGTATCATGTTGGGCAGGCGCCTCCTCCACGCTATGGCGAAGAGGTAGCTGTACGTGTCGGAGTCGGGCAGCACCCGCCACCGGGAGCGCATCAGCCGGATCAATGCGATGTGACCCGCGATTGCCCGCGAATGGCTGATCATCGTGTTGAGGGTGCAAGAGTCCGGCTTCGTCCGGTGGGTGGCATAGACTAGATCCAAGAGCTCATGACACGCGTCGAGCTTGTTATTCCTGCTCATCAGTTCCAGCAGCTTGTTGAGCGTCGTTGTGTTTAGCCAATCTCGGCCGTACTTGACGTCCTGAGAGTCGATGAACTGACCAATGTCACAGGAGACCGACGCCTGCAGAGCGCTCTCGAGATCCAGGGGGGCCAGTTGTTGACCAATCACGGTAGAGAAGGTGGGATTGCGGTGCAGGCGCTTCGCTACCATCCTGCTGATAATATAACGTTTGACCCTCGTATCTTGTATCATCTCCAGAAATGAGTACCAGGTGTGACTCTGCAGATAGAAGCGTTTCCGGACCATGACCTTTAATATGCTGCTGAAATTATTCATGTCGGCCGCTCTTGAAGCACCGGCAAGGAATATGCTGAATGTCTCGGTATCCACCGCTAGGTTGAGTGCTTCTGCCTGTGAGAAGATTTCTCGGGCAGCCGGACGAAAGCCGGGCCCTCTGTAATCGATGTATCTCAGTGCCATTTTCAATGCTGAGACAGACACGGCTGACCGCGTGTGCTCGGATGTAAAGGCGTCAACCAGCAGGGAAACCACCGTCTCCTGATGACTGGGTCCGTCCCCGTAAAGCTGTCGGGCCAAATGGGTGGGAACGCGACCATAGACCAAAGCGGCTATATACTTCTCGAAGGTGTGCTTGGTCCACTCCGCTGGTGGTGTGATCTCGTCGACCCTTTTAGTCAACGTGTAATGTTCGTATCGTCTGGGCTGTACAAGCGCGGCGAGCTCAGAGACCGACTCGTTCAGCACCGTCATCGTTTTGTCACTAGAGCAGTCTTCCTCGCTGCTGGGTAGTCTGGCAAGCGGTTGTTCTGAACTGGTGCCCTTCCAAACGTTGCCTAGTCTCTCCTTCCAGTCTTCATCAAGTATCTTGACAGTCGTGATCTGTCCACATGCTTTGACGATATCCCGTAGCGAGTCACGGACCGCCGTTTCGGAGCCTGAGAGGCTGAGCACTAGAGTATCATCGCCAGGGAAATACTCCTCGAACCGGATGATGCTCTGGTTCCTTCGCTCTATCTGCCCGATGTTGTTATCGAAACCCGAAAGCGTTCTGCGAGCTTCCTGCGCGGCGCCCTTGCCGATGACGATCCTGAAATCGAAGGTTTCTCCGGAATTCGGCGTGTGCCGTAGCATGAAATCGAGAGTCGATCGCCAGTCGTTGTCGGGCTTTTCGTAGGCATGGCGAAACAGCCCGTGGAGACGCTGTTTGTCGAGGCTTTTAGTATGTTTGCGCAAGCTGCGTCGGGTCTCGTCTTTGCTGGGATACTGCGTTGGCAGCTTCACGAGTACCGAAGCGGAAGATACTTGGAGCTTCCTAAGTTCCGACTTGCGCTTGACAGTCCGTCTATACGCAGCCCCCTTCAACACCGTCGGCGGTGCAGTCTCCTGGGCACCCTCGCCCTTCTGCTTATCATTCGTTTCTGTTCTCCAGATAGGCCGACTTTCGCCGGGGTGCGGCAGCCCCGCCAGAGCTGGCAGTGACACCCACCGTCGGAGGCATCCAAGTCCTTCTCGACGGTTGTGAAAGGACAGAACCCGAACGGGGGAGACCTCCTTGACGCGGACGGACCAAGTCTGAGCCCTCCATAGCGACTTGACTCCCAGGGACATGAGCTATATTTCAAGCATCCTATGGATATTTAGACGTGGCCCGCTTGTTGAGCCAAGGGGTGGGTTATGCGCTATTGGTGTATTGATATATGAAGTAACCTTCATGATAGTAAAGCAGCTACAGCAAAACCTTGAAATTCGTTGCGCAGTTTTCCTTGGTCGGACCAGGTCGGCCACTGAACCAATTTTAGTTCCGTCGGTACAAAGTACTTGGTGGAATCTTTGTGTCATGTCGGGCATTGGACATTCAGGTACATCGGTACGGTACCTAAGTACATGTATAGATAGTACACACGTATGTATGTAGCCATGTACCCTAGATGTTGGCAGCAACTTGTCCACCGCCTGCTCCGCTAGCCGTATTATGTCGCATCTGTATTGCTGCTGGTTACCAGGTGCAAAATGTAGGTATCTGCTGATGATAGAAATTAGCAGATTCGAAAAAGACCTGTCACAACAAGTGAGGCGCAAAGTTCACGATATGGGTCGGGCATTAATGCATTTCCTTCATGGTGCTACCTTTACTACCATAAAAACATGTAAAAATCCATAAGAGGCGGGCGTGATTTAGGAGACCAGTCGGGGCGGGCAAGAATACCACCGGAGAGCCGATGTAGTTTGTGGTTGTTTTGAATTTCCTTCTAGAAAGCGGCGAGCTCATCCCGTCTCCTGAGAAGTCTCTGGTGTTCAGCAGCCGCTGTGCGCGGTTTGTGCGATGTTCAGCTCGTGCTGTTTCGCTCACCCCTTTTGTAAACGAAATCGTACGCCCCTCGTACTGAACCTTCGCAAGTTTCCTCTAGTCCTCTGCCATGACCTTGACAAAGACTTTTCATATGCTTCGTGTAACCATATCTAAACGTCGTTCGGAATATCCGATGTCGCTCCAACTGTCAACATACGTTCCAACTCGAGAACTCCTATGCCCTCGCTGTAAAACGCCACCAAGTTGAGGCAATGCAGACGCATGTAGCGATCAGACCTCGGCGTCGACTCCAGATTGTGACTTCGACGCCTCCTCCTTGGATTCTTCCTTGATAGAACTCTCCGTCTTCGCATCCTTGGGGGTATCTTCAGTGGTTGCTGCCTTGCTTGCCTCCTGTTCATTCTTTGTTCCTCGCGGTGGGGGTGACGGAGCCCTAGGGGGCGCTCCGTTGCTTTCCTCGGATGACGAGTTCTTGGACACCTGACTAGCTAAGTCCTTGTCCTCTTCCGAGTTGTCAAACATCTCGGTGTCGTCCGAGTCTGTCAGAACCTCAGTACCATCACCGAGGAAGATGACCCGGCCCTTGTATCCACCTATGCCAAAAGGCTTGGATTTGTTCTCATCGAGGTCATAACCACTGTCGCTGTCGTCAAAGTTGTGGTGTACGCCAGGTCCCCGGAATTCAGCTGGGCCCCAAAAGTCAGCGTCGTCTCCAGATGCCCCGGCTCTAAGAAGGCGTACCGTATTCGGGAGGGGCACAAGGGCCGTCGCCTTTCGCTACACGGCTGGCGACCTCTTCGTACCATTGCTCCTTGGTTCTGCCTCTTAGGAAGCCCACGATGATCATAGTCATGTTGTCACAACCGACACCTCCCGTCTCCGAGTTGGAGGCCAAGCAGTTATCCATCATGTTTTCGCAGATCTTATCCAGGTCCTGCTTTGCAGCAATCCCTCTCCGCACGAATTCGATGACAGCCTGCGAGGACTGGCAGTCCCAGATGCCTATACAGGGTTTAGTGTCGGCCATGGCACGCTATACTCGAAGCTGAGCTTACCGTCACAGGCGATGACCAGGAATTCGTCGTCATCGCTCAGCTCGTGCGTGACCACGTCGGGGAAAGCGGTTACAATCTGCTGCTCGGGTGCAAGCTCCGCACTCTTCTTGAATTCAAAATCGCCGATGGCTCGGGATAGGGCCAAGTTGCCGTTGACTCGGCCGAAATCGACGAAACCGCCAGCCGCAGTGATTCGCGCCTTTTCGCCTAAGCGTGCATAAGTAAGCATATAGGGAGCCTCGGTATCACTTTACTAACCTTCGTTCTGCGGCTTGTGGTCAAATGAGAGCGGCTTAGCTCGGCCCTTAACACCCAGCACACTTCTCGAATCGCCGGCATTGGCCTATAAGACCTTGATTAGCACTGAGAGACGCGTGCACGACCGATGTGGAAAACTTACGATGTAAATTTTGTTGGCAGAAATCAAGCCAACGCAGGCAGTGCATCCGGATACCTCCTCCTCATACTTAGGGTCTAGAGGCGGAGTTAGCCGCTGCTCTTATGTTGGTGCTGTCATGGGATGGTCTTGGGAGGAAGTTCGTACCGCTAAGTATAGCGCGATCGGTAGCAAGGAAGCAATCCTTAAGAGACTGATCGTAATTGCCCGCCTTGAATGTGTCCTGCTTTTTAAGTATATCATGGATATTCTCGCCGGCAAACTCAGCGACCTTGTGACCTCCGTGGCCATCGAAAACACCGAAGAAAGATAATCTTGAGGGGTGGACCTTCTTCTCGTCGCCTTCGGGAGTTAGGAGGTCAAGGACAGTACAATGGGCGTCCTCCATGCTGATACGCCATCCTTGCATGGCGGACACGCCGTAAAGTAGCCGATCATCCTCACCCTTGTCGGAAGTCTAGTAGAAATTGTGATGTCAGTTAAACGCTAGGCCTAAGATACTCCCTCGCAATGGAAGATGGGGATGCAGATAATATATATGGAAAATGACATAGGAGTAGCAGCAACATTGCGCAGGGTAGACCGTGCCGTTTGGGGGTTCTTAGGGCACGCGCGCAGGCGAGACTGCACACGAGAAGAAGTGATGACACATTGTGGAACAGAATTAGGATATATAGAAAACAATGAAAGATGCGAAACAGTGAATAAGGACACATACCTTGTCGACGACAGGTTCAGAAAGGGTTTGCCCCATGGCGAAAGACTCTATGTCGAAGCGCGCGGGTTTATAGACGTAGAGATGAAGTCAGGACGGAGGGGAAGAATTATTGTACAAAGGTAAGGATGGATGAAGGAGGGGCAATCCAGGAATTACTACTAAGTCGATGGGCTTGGCTGGTGGGTGGTCCCTGGCCAGCTCAAAAGCTCGCGCGTAAAGCAGGTATGTCGTCGTTGTGTTCGTAAAATATTTAAACAGCAGCGCGAAATTGAATTCTTAATACCTAGTATGGATTTTCACTCGATCGGAACGAAGTTTTCGGTCGACGTACTCGAAAGTGCAAAGTGTATGGGATGTTGGAGTAGGATAGTGGGAGATAATGCACGAATCTGGGTAGGGAAGTTAAGTGTTTGAGAGTAGGTACTCAACCGGCTCAAAGATACAATCATAATCATAAGGAACGGCGGCGGCGGGCGGACTGCGCATACGTAGAGGAACGCCACCAGGTACATTAGCTGAGTACCTTATTAGCTGCAGGGCAGAGTTCAATGAGAGCTTAGCTTGATTGAGATACAAGCTTCTAGATGACAGCGCTTGTAGAGCTCGGTTTGTGCTGTAGTGGGCCCCTAGGAATTCACCGGTCATTTTAGGGATGTAGTACCTAAGTCAATAATCAATATCAGGTACCTGTAATATAGGGTCTTTTCTTACTGTACAGGCAGGTGAATAGAAACATTATGTACGTGGAAAAAGAAAAGACCTTGAAACTTCTGTAGTGCAGCAGGTTACTGCTATAGGGAATTGTTAAAGATATCAACGATATGGTTTTAAATAGTTTACGGCTTGAATAACACTTGCCTACTCGATCAGCAAGAACCTTGTGCAGACAAATAACTGGCTCATACGTATGATGTCTGCCTTATGCTGCATATGTACCTTTTACATAATCAAACCCTTTACAAAGGGCTCTCTGTTGTTAATGGCTTGGGAACTTCGTTACGAACTGTTTCCATGTTAAGTTTAAGTACCTGTATCTAGCATCACTTAGTAGAAGAGAAGGAGTCTGATGTAGATCTTTGGTTCTTGGGACAATGGGGAAAGGAAACAATGAGAGAACGGGAGTCTGCCTGACTTTGTCTCATCGCCCTCGCTACCAGAAAGGTTCTAGTTCTCCGAAGTAGTTGATAGAGTCTTACAACATGAAGAGTCTCTTTAGATAGCCAGTCGTCAAAGAGAGCACCTGACGTGCATAGACCAACGATTGTGGTTTCGAGCAGAGAATATAGAGAGTATACACTTGTAGATAGTTCCACAACATCAAATGTTAACCAGGGAGAGCTGGGCAGTATGGAGCTTTCAAAGGCTGAAGAAGCAAGAATGCACTCAAACTTAACTCTCCTACCTACTTATCAGTCACGTGTCCGTTTTCTAGGCATAACCTTTTTCTTGTCGAGTTAAATGGCAGCCTGAAACTCTCAGCCGACCACTCTCCCCACTACTGCGTACGCAACTCATGAAACCAATTTCGCCATTTCAACTCAACCAAGACCTTTGAGGAATTGACTTTTGATATGATGATGCATACATTCACTCGTAAACAATCTGCAATTTACATAGACAAACAGTCGTCAGTTGGTGGCAGCTGCTAGTGAAACCCCCCCCCCAAAAAAAAATTCCTTCGTTCGTTCTGCAGTATCCTTTCCAAATTCCGTTGGCTACCGGGCTCTGGAACGGTCAGCCTGCAGGGTCTTCGATGTCTCGTGACAGACTTTAGGTGCCATTAGGCTGCAAGGCGGAATTGCGATGCAGCCAAAATGGCAAACCTACTTATCTTTTTGCTGCTTCGCAGGAGCCCCATTTCGACTGACGACAAAGGCCTCTCCCAATGAAAAACCTGATATCCTGTAGCTTTATCGCCCCGTTCTTTATTCTTCTTTTTTTCCTTGGGATTCGTGCCCGACCGGGTCACACTCGAATATAACTATATGGCAGATTGCCTCATTCTTTGCAAAAGATCTAAGTTTTGGGGCTGATTGCGAGATAACCAGTCTGTTTGTATGCCAGAGTCACAGACTGGCTGAAAATCCCCAAGGCGGTGAACTCTGCTTGCAGCTCTCATCTCTCGAGGTGTATCGCCCCCATGCTGCCAGCGTCAATCACTTGCTTCTTACAGTATTCAGAGCCAAGAGCACCGTTTCTGTTGGTCCACGCAAAAAGACCGGATTGGTAAGATTCCAATTTTAAACCCATCCTCCCAATCAAGGCGCTTGAAGGTTACCAAGGTCCATTCATTGACGAATAGTATTTCTTGCCATGCTGCCTTGTATGGGCCGAAAGTGCCTTGTCGCTCATGACAGAGCTGGTAAAAGGGTTCTGCGGATTGCAAGCTACCAGACTAAGACTACTACCGTGGAAAGGGGTTTCGTCGAGCAGTCAAGATTATCCATTCTTCGCCATTATGCGCGAGCAATTTGATGTATCTACGAAGTATTATCCCAAACTCCAAGACAAAAGACAAGAGGCTGGCATCATGATGTTAAGTATTCTACTCCCGGACGCCCGCCAAATATATCAGATATAGACCGCAAAGCTCCCCCCGTCACTCCCATCGCCTTCCCAGTCCCCACAGCCTAAGGTTGAATCAGGGGGTCTGATATCTTCCCACACATCCTCATCCCCCTCGTCAACGGCCTCTTCATTGCCCTTGGCAGCGGCACCCTTATCCCTCAATTTGCCGTGACCCTTGCCCGCTGAAGCTACGCTCCTAACGCTCTTATTCCGAGGTAGCGACTCGTTGAGTCGATCCATCAGCGGTCGCCTACTCGCTGGCGTTGGCGTTTCCGGTAACGGCCTGCTGGTGGTGGTGGTGGTAGCAATAGTAGGCTGCGGCAGCGCCTCATTCGGTGGCGGCGACGGCGTTATCTGCGTAATCGTCGGTGCCGCCCTGAAGCCGTCTAGCACGCGCGACCGCTGGCGCCTATGCGTCGGCCGTGACGACGGGGTCTTGAACTCTGGGCTGGGGGTAGCTGTGCCCGTAACGGTACCGGTGCTGGCTTTGCCTTTGCCTTTGCCCTGTGTCTCGGGGGCCTCTCGCTGGCGGACCGGCATCAAGGGTGGGATGTGCAGCGGTTTGTTCCAGCTTGATCGAGCCCCTATTGCCGTCCCGATGTCGTCCGCGCGAGACTGCGGCCATCTGTTAGGCGGCGCTGGGCCTTGAGGGTCGCAGCGTGCTTTCCAGTCGGGTTCCTCCGGCGGCGCCGAGAAAGGCTCACGGGTCCTGGGCGCGGATTCGCCCTGTGCTTGTGTGAGCAGCATCAGGTCCTTCTGCGCGATGCCTAGGGAATCTCCCGAGAGTCGATCCCACGAGGTATCGCTGTCACGATCCGTGGCCATATAAATCTGAGGGGGAGGCGACGGGTCCGGTATCCCGTCTGTAGTCGTTCCCTGTGCGGTCTCGTTCCTGAAGTTGAAGTCCCTCTGCGACCTTGTGAGCGACCTGCCGCTGAACAACGGCGTCGCGTCATCGATCCTCCTGCTGACTTGCCGCGCCTCGCCCGGTCTGCTGGGTATATGTACAATCGTCGGCCTCGCGACCGTGTTCCTGGTAGTCGTGGCGGCCTGCTCGGCGAGAGCCGTTGTAAGGATTCTCGTGCGCGTCGTCTGGTCAGTCGACGAGCTGAAGTTGCTATGTCTGTTCCGCTTCTCGCCGTTTTGTCCGCTTACCCTCTTCAACACGCGGGACAGCCTATTGCCGACGCCGAGTCCTAATCCTACTCCCGACCGCGGCCGGTTGTGCGAGCGTGCGAAGCCCACAATAGGCGACGATGCCGACGAGACATCGTCTTCTGAGCTGCTGAGATCATATCTCCTTCCGGACGGCTTATACGCCATCTCCGGCGTCGGCTGGATGCTGAACGGCTCCGAGACTACGGGAACGTCTAGCGTTAGCCTGTTCACGTACGTGTCGTGCCTTATCCGCGCCAGACCCGGCAGTCGCGCTTCCGCGACGTGCAGATCACCCTCTCCGAGACTGGTGTCCGACAGGAGGCTCCTCTCGTCCATCACCCCGGGTTGACGGGCGAGCCACGAGTACCTTGACTGGACTAGGGCGCTGTCGCTCCGCGAGTGCCTCCTGTCGCCGTATAACATGAGGGCGTGCGGCTGCAGGCCTGCTGCAGCCCTAGAGTTGGGCGCCAAGCGGAGATACGACGACGAATGAACGATGTCTCCTGTCCCCAGACCCGCATCCCCAGTCCCCGGCGGCCCGATATCGAGCATCTTCCTCATATCCTGCAAGGAGCTACCGCCCGATCCGTGGTTGACGAAACTGCCCGGTATCGGCGCCGACACCTCCATGATGTTCATCTTTCCGATATGATGTCGGCGGCGCGGCAGGTAGAAAAGGGCCAGGATAGCAATAGCGCAGATGAGCAGAAGAAACGGCAAGAGCAGCCAGAGCAGGTTTCGTCTAGACGTGTCGTCCTCGACGTCTTCGGGCGCTGGGGCTGTTGAGGGTTCTGGCGTCGGACCCGTCGCTGATGGGTCGACTACATGTAGGACCATGGTCCTCGTGTCGGTGTCGTTGCTGTGCTTTAAAGCCGCCTTGAAAGTAACGGTAATATCCGTCGCATATGCCCCGGCACGAGGCTCTGGGGCTGTCCCGGAAAGTTTCTTGGACGCGGAGTCCAAACTTATCCATGGGGATTCAGGTTGACTTTCGACGTAGATATCAATCCCTTGAGGGTCGAATAGGTATCTCTTCAAGTCGAATGATAAGTCTCCGCCGGTGATGACGTAAATGTCCGGTAGATCGGAGACGAAGATTTTCGTGTTCATTTCAATCATTAGAGTCACATTCAGAGTGTCTGCATACTTGTCCGCCAAGGCGATGGTCACATTGGACAATTCGGCGGTCGCGTCTGGCGTACCACTAAGCTTCCATGTTTCCGTATCAAAGCCTAGCCATTCTGGTAAGCCAAGTGCCTCGATGGAGGTGACTTCCTCTGGGCTGAGCGGCCTCTTATCGATCTTCAGGGTCTCCGGTAGACCCGCGTATTCGAAGGGCTTTCCGTGAGTCGCGTTGAGCTTAACCACCGCCTCGTCGACCGTGAGCTCGTGATTCCCGACCACGATCGAGAACGGGACCGAGGCCGACGAGAAGCCCACGACGTCGGACGCCACGAGCTGGAAGCCGAAAGTCTGGGGCGGCTGGACCAGCGACTCAAAAGGGGGGGTCGTCCCCGAGAACGTCAGCGTCTCCGCGTCGAACGACACCCAGGATGGTAGCGGTGCGTTGTCGCCCGAGACCGCGTAGTAGTTCAGTGTGGAAACCTCGTCATCGGAGGCGCGGAACGTCCCCTTCGCGAAGGCGAACGAGAACGCCCTCGATGGGTACAGCAGCAGCGACGAGGGCGCCGAGTACGCGCCCATTGCGGCGATCTGCTCGGCCAACGGCACCTCGACGGCGGGGGCGCGATTCCTCGAGACGACGAGCATCGCGTTAGCGGCCACGGCGCCCGTGGCATCGCGCGCGACCAGCTCGAATGGTACGCTGACGACAGGTTTGTCTCTGTCATCGCCGTTGTATTCGCCACCGGGCGTCCCGAACAGGCGCCGCGCGTCGCTGTCGACGGACAGCCAGGCGGGCGCGCCGCGCAGCGAGTACGTTATCTGGTAAGGCGACGAGAAGGTCAGCGGCGAGAAGACGAACGAGAAGGGCTCGGCGGCGCGCGCCACAGGCGGCAGCTGTGAGTTGAGGGGGAAGTAGTCCACGGGCACAGCGCCGGCTACCTCGATGAAGAGGACGACGCCGGCGAGGAGCAGTAGCTGCCCCGGCAGCGCCCGTCCTGCTGCTGCCACCATGGTGATGCGTCGCGGTCGTCAACACATGAAGAAGTAGGTTATGTGTGTGAGTTCGACGGCGTAGAGGATGGTCGGTAGTTAGAAAGTTGCGGACTTCGCTCACTATACAGGAACAGAGGGAGTATCAGTTGCCGGGTCCGCATTCGCATCACGCTGTCCATATGCAACAGGCAAGAGGTAGAGGAAGAACAGTACCCACCTCCGAGGCGATGTTCTTCAGAGAGACGCATGCCCACCATCCTGTCTGGTCGTCTGCCCAGAGACAGGCAGACAGCCCCTAACTTGACCAGACTCATTTGCATTCTGGCAGAATGGGCTGACCGGACGCGTAGATTTTCGATATCAGGTAGGTGGAGGCCACTTTACGACGAGAGGGACAGGCGCGTTCGACGACTCGCGTTCCTTGATCATGAGTATACTCGTGGAATTGAATGTCTCAGAGACTTCACTAGTCCACGGGCAGACATCGATCATCTGGCGCCTGATAGCCGATCAAATTCCACGTGTCCTCAGAACTACCGGGTGCCAGAAACCGAGGGATGGTCTTGAAAAATTCGGGCCGTTATATAGGGGGTTTCATGGTATGGTCGTTCAATACCTAATTTCGTGTGACTGCAATGGGCAGAAACTATTGTGCTAGTTCGTTCGATACATATAGATAGAACATGTCCGAACCAATCCTACTTCCTTTAACCCTAGGGCAGATTTAAGAGAGTTAACAGTGTACTTATGTAAGCATCATTACGTTTGTAACCTTCTCCCTGAAGCAAACTTAGACATGCTTTTACACTTTGCCGCTCTCATTCTCCTCCAAAATCCCGACACACCAGCCCTTTAATACTGAGACGAGTCCTCATCTCGTTCCGATCGCCATGCCGGCATCGACCCTTGTCCCGCACTTCCTAGGGAAACCAATGGCGTTAACCCACGCCAGGGATCAAGGGCTTCCGAACGTACTCCGGGGTCCCGTTCCCCAACCCCGCGTGCTCGAGTGGCCGAAGTCCAGGCATGCCGCCCAGAACGCGGTGAGAGACCCGGGGCGCACGCCGATGTTCGGGAAATAGAGCGATCGCGCACCGGCGATCCACGCCTCCTGTGGGTCCTCGAGCTACCTGAGGACTTGGAGACGCCGGAGGGCATAGGCGGCGTCGACTGCCTCGACGGCATGCCGGATCGCGATGTTTATGTATAAGATAGCTGGACTATGATAGCTCGAGCGCTGCTCTGGCGAGACAGCTGCTGTGTAACGAAAGCGGGAATGCCTGTTCCCCTGATGTAAATCTAAGGAATTCGCCCGTGGTACTCTGTGGCACCGCGACGATAGACAAGTTTCCGAAGTACTGTTCAGGTAGTTAGAGGCGGGCCGAGTCTTGGCCGAACCCCAACGGCCGTGGTGAGCTCGGTCATGGCTTCCGGTGAGAGACGGTGAGATCTCGCTGCCAGTATCGAACACCGGATCGACACGCTGAGACAGTCAGTCGAGAAAACCCCTTCTGTGATCTGGCCGGAGTGTACGTGCCTTCCTACTTCCTGCTTCAGATGCTTCAGTTTCTGCCTTGTCGCCACGGAGATCCTGTTCAGGGGATGGGAAGAGCTCGTTGGGAGGGATTTGCGGCATCAAAATCCCATCCGCTAGATCCTGACTTATGTATAGGCGCAACAGCCGGAATCCCATATCGACTCGTCAGATCGGATGCTTCGCAAGACACTGCGCTTCCAGGAGAGACCTCTCCGAACATGACTGCCGCCACGAATGACTTCAGGAAGAGGTACATCGAGGTGCCATCAACGAGGGTGTGCTGGAACTCTAACTCGAGAAAGATACTGCCGCTCCGGGCAAACGTACCGCGTAGTCTAAAGGCTGGCTGCCACTTTCCAACGGATTTCAATTTCATCTGCCGTCGTCTGAGGTGCCCAGATGCGTCCCCGGCAACCCCTAAGAACATAGTCGACCGAAGGTGAGAGCGGTATCACAGATGGGTTAGGCAAAATTATCAGGCCCCACGCGGCTTTTCTGGTAAAACTCGCTCTAAACGCACTTGGACTGCATTCGCGCGTTTGGAATCCTGTCTGGTCCTAGTTTTCGGCTAGGAACGAGAAGCGCTGCAGAGCTACGGCGAGGCCGTCTTTTAACTTTGCAAAATCGCATTGCACACTACGACTCGATGTATCGCGAAAGTGAACACGACGATAAGAGACGCGAACTTGTTCGCCCGTGCACTCATGTTGTTGAAATCATTACGTTGACAAATCTTCCTCATTAGACGGGTCGAAATCCGATGAAGAATGCCTGCACTTCAGCGCCAGCTTTTCGCTGCAGGCATCGGCCATCTCAGGGACTGCTGAACCCCAAGGCTGAGCACTGAGGCCACTATGACAAGATAGCCCCCAAGATTCACTGGTAGGTATCAGGTTCTGGCCGTCGGCTCAGGAAAGGCGAGAGGAAAAGCAAATCAAGTTTGTTCCTGCGGTATATGGTTCCCTACATTAAGCTATTATCGGGAAAATGCCAACACTCTCCTCCCTGTGTGAGCAGCACGACAAGGATCTAGATTGGCTACTGCTAGCTGTTGCATGCATAGCAAATCGAGGAATCATTCGCAACGTTCTGTGCCACTCATGCCACGCTGTCGAATGTGATGAAACACAACTCCCTTAATTGCCGGTAAGTGCTCTCAGCCGAAAACAAGATATTTGCTTTCGAAGGGCATGACGTACAAGATGCTCTGTTGTAGCGTTGCATTAGGTCTCATCTTCTAGGTTCCGGTGCCCAATCGCTAGAGATGAAACATCGCATAGCGTGTGTTTTGTACATTCAAGTAACAGGAATATGAATCGAGCGGGGTTTATTACTATGATATTCAATAAGATCCTCAAGAGCGTTTGGAATGGTCGAGACCAGCCTGTGATGAAAATCCACCCCTCAACGTTAAAACCTACCTATTTAAGTAGTTCATATGTCAATGCCAAAGTCATCTCTTAATTACACATACTCTGATTTTCACTCTGCTTGTTCTTGAAAACCTTCAGATGCTGCTCGACACCATACCGTCACCTGAGCTCTCGCCCTTGGCAATCGGCGAAGATATCTCCCCACTGCCAACCATCAGGCCCGCAGGAACCACCGAAATCGATTTCTCAGGACTCCTTACCAAACCACTCCGACTGCACGAAGATTTGGCTCAAGGATGCGGCGGTCAGCTATGGCCGGCGGGCATGACGCTCGCAAGACACATGCTGCGGTACCATCGAGATGACCTGCACAAGTCAAGAATGTAGGTTCTAGATTTTGACGCGATAGGCTGCTGTCCTTGAAAACCTGGTCCTATCTGTCGTGCAGTGATGACTTGAATATGTTACTAATATGTCTTCCTTTTTACACTGTAGACTTGAACTTGGTGCCGGCGGCGGGCTGGTGGGCTTGGCTGTTGCAAAGGGATGCGCCGTTGACGGGCCGTTATATGTCACCGACCAAGAGGGGATGTTCCCGCTGATGGAACACAATATCGCCCTAAACGATCTGAGCAATCGAGTCAAAGCTGCAGTTCTGAACTGGTAAGCGATTTCCCCTCCTTTCCCATGCAGCAAAGACTCTGCAAGCTGTGGACGGCAGTTTGCGCCTACGTGCAGATGCCCTGACACTGCCCGCGCGGGGTTTTCTTCAGGGGTAAACCGCTCCCGCGAGAGATCGTAGATTTGAGAGCCGATGTCATCCTGGCGGCTGACTGTGTCTACTTCGAACCGGCATTCCCCCTACTAATGGCCACGTTGACGGATCTATTGACGCTGTGTCCGTCCGCGACCATCTTCTTTTGTTTCAAAAAGAGGAGACGGGCCGACATGCAGTTCCTCAAGAAAGCCCGGAAAACCTTTCGAGTGGTGGAGATCGAGGACGAGGACCGTCATGACTTTAGTCGCCAGGGCTTGTTCCTTTACACCTTCAGCAGCAAGGCACAACACAAGCAACTCCCCGAGACGAAAATAGATAGTAGCAGCCAATCATTCACTGCAGGCAATCTGCGAGTTCCGGACATCCGCTGTACCTAATTGCCAACTTATATAACCCAGGATTATAATGTAGGCTGCACTCCTGTTGATGCGCTCCCCACACGGTAACTCGTCTACTGTAATAGCATGCGTCGGTCACACAGCCTGCAACCCTGGTATACGCGTAATTGTTAGGAAAGTTGCTGAAATAATGTGCAAATTCCCCAGGCGACAGCACCACTCCGGTTACTGGCAACATTCTAGAACTGATGCTGTGGATACCTTCACGTGCGTGTGCGATGGTTATTTGCTAGAGTGGTTGAGCCACCATTAGCTAGAGCCCAGTATTTATGTCGGGCAGCGACGGCGGGAGGAGGAAGTGCTTAACGCCGAGTTTTTGACATTTGTGAGACCTCCTCCGCCTGCTGTGGGATGAATAGACCATTTCCTAGTTTTCCAAGATATATCTGCACAGCTACGATAGGCCAGCCTGTCGATCAATTGCGACAACAACTTGGAATAACTTGGTTGTGGCGTTCGGCCACGATCTTTCCCCTCCTCGATGAGTCCACTCCGTTCTCCACGATGCCGATTAGAGTCTCCACAGAAGACGTGATACTGTCGTCGCTATGGCCAACATTAAACACCCATTGCGTGTTTCTCGATGAAAATTTCTCAATGAGATGCAGCATATGCAGTAGTCGAAAGTGATCTATCAGAAAACTAATGCACAGGCTTGAGCGTCCAGTTAGCTCGTGTCACAGGGAACATCGTTCTGATCGCCAGGAACAAATCCCTATTAAATTAGGGTGACCAGGTCTCGGCAGGGCATCCGGACTCTTCATTGGTTTGCTCACTCTAGCTTCTTACGCACGCTGGGCTGTACCGCCGCGGTACCTTGCAGCTTAGTTCAGCCGGGCGCAACCCTCCGATGCTTACCATGGTGACTAAAATGTAACGAGGCCCCATTCCACCATTTCGAAAGGCCTGCGGCTTTAATGACAGGCACTGGATGTTGACTGGTCGAACGGGACCGCAGTTAGTTGTCCGTGGCTCCAGCCTCTCGGGTCTTTTCTGTTTCAGCCCTAGTCGATCCAATTCTCTTCTACTGTAGTCCGAGAGGCGGGATGCCTGGATGTTCTGGCTCCCAGTTCAGCTTCGGTTGTTTGTCCCCCCCCTGTCGAGATCGTTTGCCCCTTTCTCAGGACATAAAAGCCCCCCTCGCTCCTTTGATTGCTAGCCTCCATTACACCCATCCCCACGTCTCGTTGATTCAACCCCAAAAATATTCATTCCTTTGAGGAGCAGTGCTCTCACCTTAACACATTCTCTTCCTCGTGAATAACTCGTGGCACATCCAATTCCCTGGCAATCATCGGCTTGGAATCACAGACGTCCGGAAAACGTATCTGTTAGAATCACACTATCCTTTATAACAATAAGCAGTGCTTGAAACCTGCTTGTCCCCGTCAACACGACATATCTGGCTGGATCCTGAGCGAACTTGTCTCAATTTCAAGGAAGTACACGGCAAGCATACGATTAACATGAAGTCAACGGCTATCACCGCTGCCATCCTGGCATCTGTCGCCGTTGCCCAGCCCCACGGCCACCACCGCCGTCACCGGCACGAAGACCAGCTCGAGAAGCGCGAGTTGGTGATCGAGTGGGAAACTGTCTGGGAGACTGCCACCGTCTACGTAGACGAGTACACCACTGAGACCGTCCTCCCCTCCAAGACAGCCGAGCCGGAGCCTACCACCAGCACTGGCGTACCTATCCAGTTCTTCGAGACCCCTACCACTCTCGCCACATCGACGACCGCGCCCACAGTAGAGGAAGTTCCCGTGCCAACGACTACTGAGGTGCCTCCCGCGCCCACTACTACTTACGTGCCTGAGCCTGAGCCCACCACGGTTGAGCAGCCTCCAGTGGATGAGCAAACCACAGTCGAGAAGCCTCCCGTTGTCGAAACGCCCACTTCAGCACCACCGCCGCCACCGCCGCCGGCTGAGACGACGACTTCAACTCCTCCAGCGGCTCAGCCCACCGTCTCCCCTCCCGAGAGCGGCAGCAGCAGTGGTGGCAGCGGCGGCGGCGAAGGGGACATCACGTACTTCAACGTGGCGCTGGGCGCTTGCGGCTACGATGACACGGGGGCCGACGAGACGGAGAACATCGTGGCGCTCCCCGCCGGCATGTGGGACGCCGAGAGCACACTGACGAGCTACGGCATCAATATGCCGGCGCACCCGTGGTGCGACAAGACCATCACCATCGAGGCGCCCAACGGCAAGACCGTCGAGGCCAAGGTGCGTGACCGCTGCCCCGGTTGCAATGGCGCCTCCATAGACGTCACCCCGCACGCCTTCAAACAGCTGTACGGCTCCCTCGAGGTCGGCCGCACCGAGTGCAAGTGGTGGTTCAACAATTAAGATAGAGTAAATCAATCAATCGGCTCGGGTTCTTCTTGTCTCTTGATCGAGAGATAAGACGTTCTGATCGCGCCCGGCGTAAAAAAATTTGAATGGCGGAACAGAACAGCACGACGAATACCCAAAAGGAACAAAAAGGCAGCCTGGTTCTGCAACACGGTACAAGGATCGATGACGCATCGGGTCGCGTTCAATACACCCGTTACCTACCTGCCTACCAAATAGGCAAGCGGGTAAAAAGTTCTTAGAAGATACCATGACGAGGTTACGGAATTTTTTTTTCTCTTTTCTCTTTTCCGGAGTGGATCTCTCTTTCAGCGCCAGCAGCGCGGTTCGGGATACCAACAAAAAGTCGCATAGATTTACGGGACGGATTCAAGCGCTTTGGGACTGGTCTATCTGTCTTATGTTTGTCCATCTATCATGACAGCCCCGACAAGAGCGGAGGCTTGTTGGTATGGGTTGACCTACTTAGGTACTGCACTTAGCTTAACCTTCTTGTATATATATACCTTGTTCCTTTCCGGGGACCTTGATGATGGACTTTCCCCATTGAAGAAATGGGGGAGGAGGTTCTTAACCGCCTCTGATTCAAAATCGGCTCTCTGTGCATGGTCGTGATATGTATCTAACTCCACGGGTCTTGTTCAAGGTATTCGTCGCTAGCATTCCCGTAAATAACTTAGTGGATCAAGGTCAGAGTCCTATTCTGGGCAGAGCGCCAGCGATTAAATTTTGATCGATCCTAGCGGCCGCCCAGTCCCCATCTGGCACAGCCCCTGACGGGGTGCGCATTGAGCAGCAACAGGTCCTTACTCGATACGAGCAAAATCCACCAGAGTGATGAGACTGGCCAAACTGGGCTCCCAGTGCGCCAGCCACAATCCGGCAAAACCCATACACATCTCACGCTAAAATGGTGGCGGCCCCGGCAGGAGCTGGAGATCTGTGCGGAGTTTTTCTGATTTTGGCTGGCCCAGGCGGCTACATAAGCTCGAGTAGTTAAAACGAGATGGTATCGACCTAAGATTTCATTGGTACCCTTCGTTAGGGCCAAGCAAGCGTGAACCACTCGCGCCATATACAGATTACGGAAGTCGCCTAGAAAGGACCTCGTCTGTTCCTCCTATAATACAGATACTATAGGTAGCCAATATTCAGCAGTACTCTATTTCTTCAGATAAACTTTCATGCTCTCCTTGAACTCTCCTTGAACCCACCCACTGTCGCGAGAAGCGTATCTCGCAGCGTGATGTCGTGCCGTGTCGTGGCATCATTAACAGGGACGTACCCAGGCTAGTCGTCAGAGAAATTAACAAGGACCCATTACGAAGAGATCTCAAATAGTAGTCCGCACAATCCCTCTCATAACCTGGACTCTATCCATTAATCCATCCATTCATCCATCCATACAGCAACCCGGGCATCTAATCTCATCACACGTAAGCGTTCGAATAAGCTTATCTCCCCCACGCTCTGAAACACAATATGCATTCAGTGCGTGGATACAGCCCCTCTTCTAAACAATAGGGACAAGGACAGCCCATCACCAGGTAGAGATATCGGACCCACCATTCCCCGATGCATCAGCAGAAATTCCAAGAGAAACGCGCTCGCTCCCAAGAGCAGGTGGACTGGCCAAAGCTGACTAGCGCGTGAGGCTCAACAGCCCCTCGATGTACTTCTTGGTATCGACACCAATGCCCTGTGCAAGACGACCCGCGCCATCCGTCCAGCCGCCTCCTGCTCCCGCTCCTCTGCCCTCCGCATAGGAGGCGCTGAGCGCCTTAAGGTGGGAGGCCGCGTGCTCGCCAGCACGGCGGATGAGGAAGATCTCCTTGCTGATCTTCGGTTCCCGGGACGGTTGCGGGGCTCCTTCTCCCGTCTGCTCACCGCGGCTGTCCCCGGACCCGTGGGAGCTAGGTATGGGCCTGTCACCGGTGACGCCCGATGGCAGCCTAGCGGACACGGCGGAGTTGTCTTCGGAGTCGCGCTGCTCCGGGCTGAGACGACCTTGGGGCGTGGTGCTGCCGCTTGCGTCTCTGTCGAGGATCCGGGACCAGACTATCCACCACCCGCGGCTCGTCTTACAAGTCCGCTCGAGCTCCGACCAGTCTGCACGCACGGCGATGTAGATGTTCAGTATCTGGTTGTGTGTGTTGACCGCTTCAGCCCGAGACCAGAGCGCCTTGAAGTCCGTCTGAGTTATCTGGAGCGGGTCGGGGATGTTTGGAATGGTGGAGTGGATAGTCAAGGTTCTCGGATCCCAGACGAGGTCGAAGATACTCGAGGCAACGGCACCGAGGTCTGGTTTGCCCGGGCGATACGTGGTTGATGCGCATAGCGGCTTCCTTAGAGGCGCAAGTTGGTAGTGAAGGGATCTGTAGAAACTGTCCCAAGCTAGGCAGTCGGCCATGTTCCGGAAGAGAAAAGTATATATAAAGGGCTTGTTGACGTAAACCACGACACGCAGTCTATGAGCCTTGTTGCGGTCCTGGCTGTCGAAATGTGCGTCTGGATCCATGGAGTCTTTTCGACCGGAAGTCGTTGTCGTCAACTCATTTTCTCTACTTCCAAGATCTACTGTCAGTTCGGTCTCGGGGGGTTTGTGATTATCCAGCTCTACAGTAAGCGTCCGGAGTAGGACCCTCGAGTTGTACTCGGTCCCTTGGGATTCATTGTCAAGATGATCGGAACTCTCAGAGAGACTGTTAGCTCCGCTTTCCTCCACGTTACCCATTAACCCAATCAGAAAACGACCGGTAGCGTCGTTCGCAGGTGTAGGTCGTTTGTGTGCCGTTGTTGGCAAGGTCCCGCCATCCCGAGCAGCAACACCATCTGCATTTTCATCTTGCTTTACGTCTCCCGCGTCTCCCGAACCTCCAAGTGACCAGTGAGTTCCGTAGCCCAATTTAAGGTATTGCATGTATCTGGTTATACCCCCCTCATCCGTAGCGTCTTCCCCCGCTGCCGGGGAGGCTGTCCGCGTTCCCTGTGCCTCTGCTGGCGGATCTTTTGAGGTTGATTGCTTCGAACCGGCATTGTCCGGTTGTCCGGTGGGTTTATTCGGCTTGCCATCGGTGGTTTTAGAATGGGCGCTATGTCTCCTTGATCGCCTAGGCTGCCGCGTAGAGGACGGATTATCCTTGGCGCCGTAAGCATTTTCACCCCAGGAAAAAAGGTCCTCCATCCAGTATGTGACATCGCGAAGGGACTTTCTCGACAGCGCTCCAACTCCGAGGAAGATAGCGCCATCTTCAGCCGTGGGCTCGTCTCCGGTACCAAGCCATTTGGTACCGTGTTCGCCCTCGACTGCTTTGTCTTTGACTGGCGAGTCAGCCTCTTCCCCAGCGTCCGAAGACCCAAACTTAGAGACAATCAAGTCAACAAGGCCCTCGGTCCTATGCATAAAGCCTTCCAAGACTTCTCTCTCTCCACTCCCGCGGTCTTCCTCCCCTACGCCGACGCCGAGCTCGCCGCACGCTGCGATTTTGATGCCGCCAAAGACGTTGGTGGCTGGATTACTGTGCAGCATTACGTTCCAGGTGGATAAAAATAAATCCCAGTAGCGGCTTAGTATACTGACGAACTTGTTACGTTTCGTGCGAACAAAGAGGGCACTGAGAGAAGCGGCGTGGTGAAGCAGGAAGATGGAATGCGCCCGCAGGAGATCCTGCAGCAAGAGTGCAGCCGGTTTGATTTCACGCGAAGAATATTCAAAGTTCTCGGACGGATCATCTTTATTATTCGAGGCTCCGAGTCTCGGCGGTAGAGGCAGTTTGGTGAGGTCAATGGACTGATAAGAGGGAGGAATATCAGCAACCGGTAAGACTGTATGAATTCCGTCAGGAAACGCTTACAGCCAAGATCCACCACCCAGGCTCGAGTTCATGTAGCACAACACGGCTCTTCTCAGTTTCAATGGCATCTACGGCCTTACCACGGGAGAAACCACGACTAAACTCGGCCATGCCTTGCGCCAGGCCAATTTGTCTCAGTCGTTCATTGCGCTCATCTTGCGAGATATCCTCGGTCGGTTTTCCCCGCGACCGGTGGCGCTTCTTCTTCCGGGATTGCGTATTCACCGAGGCGTAGTAGACGATCTGATCATTGATCGTCTCGTCGGTAGTGCCAAGCGTCGGGTTGAAGATGGCTAAAAACCCCAACTGGGCAGGCACAGTGGCAGCTGCGGATAGAGAGGACGAGGTCGTCATCGAAGGGATGTCCAATGGATTAATGGATGAAAACGCGAGTTCATCAGTCCAAACCACAGTAGGTCGGTGTTGAGTTAGGTGTCTTGGGCGTTCCGAGCGAATGTGGGAGGATCATCTGTTCGGCATGGTAAAGAGCATCTTCGTGGGACATGAATCGTTGCAGTAATAGCCGTCCTCACGATTTGCAAATAGTGACTAGCATAAAATCTGTTTCCGCGTCAAGAACATCCCAAACGAAGAGTGCAGTAGACGAAGTGATCCCCAAAGAAAGCGATGACAGTTGCGAACTCGCTATCATACGAAGTGGGCTGTAAGGGTCGAGTACCTCATAGCCTGGAATAAACCGCATTAACAGGTAGGCGGTGCCGAAAATTAGTGGCGCACGAAAATCCATACCCATTCAACATTTACATATCAACACAATTCTTTAACCATTGCGATACGGAAAAACTAACCCCAGAATTGGAAAGAACTCTCTCTTGCGAAAAGAACAATATATTTTTCAATTTAATTGTTAACGTTGTTGTTGGTTAAATTGCGACTGACTAGCTGTATTTTATTCGAAATGGTGGTGGAAGTAAGTTCGGGGCTCGTGCGCCACCAATTTTCGGTACCGCCTGACAGGCTAGGCAAATACAGCATTTTTATCAATTTGGCATACACCAGTTAGCACATACGCACGTATAGCTGCATACATTTACGCTATTACCTTTGTTTTATACCAGCTAGCTCCTTAAGGGCATACCACATACGTAAAAATAAATATAAATAAATATAAATAAATATAAATAAATATAAATAAATATAAATAAATATAAATAAATATAAATAAATATAAATAAATATAAATAAATATAAATAAATATAAATAAATATAAATAAATATAACGTCCCACACATATAAGCGCCTCACACATATAAGCGCCACGCTTTTTGGCACCTCGTAACAATCAATCCAAATAACTTAACAACAACATATCGCATTGATTAAAATTAATTGAATTCTTTTTCGCTAGACGTATCTACAACTTCTTCACAAGTACGCGCATTATGTCCGGGCTTGTCGCAAACGCTACACTTTCGTTCCTTCGTCTTAACCCTTTTGCGACGACCCCTCCCAGCTATTGTTAGCTGCATTTTTTTACTACCCCTTTCTTTTTGGGCCAAAAAAACTTATCCCTTTTATATAATAAGTATTCCTCCTTTTTAAAGACGTTTGTTTTTGGTTTTACGACGTTTATTTAAAGTATAATTCGTTTCGCGCAATTAAACGTTTTCTTTCCGGAAAAAAGTAACTTTATATAATAGCAATATATAACCTTTTATTATAAATTTAACCGATTAAAGTATTCTTGTTAACGAATTACCCTGATAATTTTTAATCTTCCTTTGTAAGTATCGTCCTTATTTTGTTGCTTTACGAATATTTCTAAAGGTTTTCGCGGGAGGTAAAATAAAACCGGCGGAGGTTAGCGGGAAGACGGTCGGCGTAAGTACAATTGGAAAAACTTCCAATTCGGAAAAAACGTTATTAAGATCGAATAGAACAAAACCAGCTTTTGCGAATCCAAATTTGATGTTATCGAACGTTATAACAACTTAAAACGCGTCGTAGAAGCCGGCAAAAAAATCGTTTTTGGTAATGTAAGTATAATAACGTCGCATTAAATCTTCGATATACCGCAAATAAACGCGTTTCAAAACAGAAAAATAAAATACATCAAAAGGTTAAAACCGA
Organism: Monosporascus sp. mg162; assembly: GCA_004155945.1. NCBI lineage: Eukaryota > Fungi > Ascomycota > Sordariomycetes > Xylariales > Monosporascus > Monosporascus sp. mg162. Next base: position 1,122 of record QJNY01000038.1, on the reverse strand, counting down.
TGCGAAAAATGCGCGGTTATATAAAGCGTAATAATATTGTTGTTAACGCAGTATTCTTCGAATTTTATCGAATAATAACTTTTATAGCCGTCGAAAATAAGGAAACGTTTCGAACTTTTCGTACGCGTTTAAATATGTTTGTTAAAATGCTAGATTTATTCGAAACTTAATTTATTTGTTATCCAGCCATTATTACTTAATGCGATTTTTTAATCGGCTGTTGGCAGTAAATTATTGCAATACTAGAACCTAAAATAATTTTTTCCCGCTATAATAATAAATAACGGTATAACCCAGCCTTAAAAATTAATAACCTAAATAATTATAACTTATTTTTTATTCCTTTATTACGTTTGTTTAAGTTTTCCACGTTTTTCGGCATTAGTAATTACTATACCCGTTACCATAAAAAGCCTTATCAAAAATCCAGTCTCGTCGAAGTTATAAATATCCTCTTTTGCAATGCCGTATTTTGCGATTATAGCCCGAACAAATTCGAACCACTTGCGAAATGCTTTTAAATTTTCGGATAAAATCCGCTAATAATCGATTTTCCGATTTAAACGCGTTTAAAGTTTTTTTTGCCGTTTAACAAAGTTCGACGCCCAATTAATTCCAACGCGTTCTATAACGCGCTGGGCCAGTAATATATTGGCCATATCTTTAATATGCTAAAGCCGGATAAGAAACGTTCGCGTATTTAGGTTAAGGATTCGGTCGACAATCGATTTTTTTTCGGTCGGCGTCAATTTCTGCAAAGGAAGGATAATATCGGCTCGAACGTATCTGCCTTTAAAACGGTATGCTAAGGTAAAAAATAAAACTTTATAAATAAAACCAAGCCTTTTGTAACTAAGTTTCGGGTCTCGTTTTTTAACCTAAATAGCTAAGTTCATTCTCGTTTCTTTTATAAGGCGCTCTATATTATGGTTGTTGAAAAATGGGCAATTAAAAATAAGTAGTTGGAATATGTTAAAAAACGTAGCGCTTATATATATAAAGCGCTTATATATGTAGGACGATAAATAAATAAATAAATAAATAAATAAATAAATAAATAAATAAATAAATAAATAAATAAATAAATAAATAAATAAATAAATAAATAAATAAATAAATAAA